>JAUCNO010000943.1:3512230-3536443 GCA_032353835.1 Enteromius viviparus | reverse complement strand
CACACATACATATATATACACACACACACATATATATATATATATACACATACATACACACACACACACACACACACATACAGTTTTAAGTATTCTTTAATCGTGTGAAGTTCTTTTGCCAACGATTTAACTTCTATAATTACAGTAATGTCACTGCTTGCTGGATCTCTGCTGATTCTGAAATATTCCTGCAGTTGATCATTCTATAAAGCGTCTCGGTGTGATGGCATGTGTGTGTGTGTGTTTACTCACTCGGTGTCTCTGCTGTGTGTGCTCTGTGTGAGTCTGGTCCAGGGGTTGTATGCTGAATCTATGCTGTAGAGACGCATGTGCATGGCCAGCACATGAAACAGCTGATCTGAAACACACACACACACACACACCAGTGTTAATATGTGTAACATGATGAATGGAGTTTGTGTAGAGCCTCCAGGCGTGTAGGAGGATGTGACACATATCAGACTCATGAAAACCTGTCCCTAACAATTGCTGTAGATCACTGCTGCCACCTACCTGCATCTCACAAACCCATGATCCTTCAAAAACCATTAAAAATGTAATTATTATCCATTTTGGTGCATTTGTGCTGATCAACATTTTTATGAAAGTCCTAATGATTAATATTCTGAATGTCACTTTTGATCAATTTAATCTAAGCATGTAATATAAACACACACAGACAGACAGAGCAACGTCATGTATAAGCAAAATATCAACCAGCATTTTATTTCTCATTCTATTTCAGACTTTAAAATGCTAATTTCATCTCCTCTGAACTCAATATAAGATGTGGCTCTGTGGATTCTTTTTGCAGACAGGATGCCAGATGTGCATTATTACCAGAGGCAAAACACCAGCTACATACATACCAGATGTTGGCTCATCCACAGACTCATGGACAGAGCAATAGCACCATCTACAGATAACCAAGACCTTCATTCAAAGCATTTTAAAATCAAAATATGAGAAGAGGAACATTTATTGTACCATAGCTTTGAAAAGGGTGCATTCAAGGATCAAGGATGCATTCAGTTGATAAATAGTAACAGTAAAGGAGTTACGTAATGTTGATTTCAAACAAATGCTGTTATGTTAAAGGATCCTGGGAAACAAAAGAATAACTGTTTTAGGATAATAACCCGAAATGTTGCAAATCAGAGGATCATTTCTGAAGAATAGGATGTCAGCTGTTTGAGTCCAATCTTCACTAACATCATTTTAGAACTAAATTTTACCAGGCACGCACTTTTGAACAAGTCACTTAAAGTGATACTGCATGACAATTTTGAAAAACATCTAAATCATACCAAATCAAAACAAAAACACCTGCACAGCAACCACTCTGGTAGCAACTGGCACGCACTTTCTTTTTCTTTGTCCACGCTTTCTATTTTCTTGTTCCCTTGCTGATCTGATCTCTAATGTACTGAGACTGAGTAAATCTGGCCCTCTCTGTGGATGTGTGTTTAATGTAGCTCAGAAAATGACTGCATTGCTGGAGTGTGAAATCTCTTCAGCTGCGCTTGAGCGTCTGGGTTTTTACACAAGAACTCAAAGCCTGCACACACTCTTTATACAGAGCCAGTGTGTGGGTGAGTGTTGATTGACTGGTCTGGACTGCAAAAACGCACCAGCATCAGTCTCTGCATGCTCCATCATCAGCATCATCCATAATGCATCATCCCAGAAGAACATCATTCCTGAAAAATCTAAACAGTGGCCCCACACTTGAATCACGGACAGTGATCCTCTTGCCACAAGGTTCAGCTCCTAGACAGTGGAATTTCATCTGTAGTAACGTTCAGTGCTACGGCCTTAAGGGGACTCAATCATGCATTTACCAGCATTGAACTCATTGTGTCGTTGAACACTGAATTGAAGACAATGACCTTCAAATTACTCCAGAGACTGAAGCGGAGTAAGTTCAAGACTGCTGGTTGATTAATGTGGCTGATGTGAGATATAAAGAGCAGTTTAGTTGTAACTGGGCTATACAAATGAACGCTGCAATCAAACAAATTAGTTTATTATATTAACACAAAAATAAATAAGTAATAATTAAAAATTAATCCAAACAGGACTTATCCACTAAAGGCGACCATACACGGTGTGAAACCGGACAGTCGGAAGACCGTACGGCCACGAACACGTCACGAGTGACTTTGTTTTTGTGCATGATTTTAAAACCTGCTGATTTCTGAGGCAATCACATTCACAAAGTTCTGAGCCAAAAACATGGACTCTGAGGAAGACATCCTTTTCTTTGTGGCAGCAATGGCTTGCGAAAAAACAAAAACGAAAAGATAGCGAAGGGAATGGCAAAGAATTTGGCTAAATGGCAGAGAATAAAATCAATATTGATAGTTCCTTTTTTACGGATTATTACTATTTATGATATTATTTTAAATGCTGCTCGATGTATCATACAGCGCTTGCTGTTCTTGCCAGAGTTCAGCCAGTTTGTCCTCTTTCTCGAGCAAATTCTCCGTGGCGCTGCCATGTTCATCTTTCTTCTTCTGTGGTTTTCTTTTTTAACTTGTGATTGATAATTTCCAGTTTGCTCAACAAATCAGCTCGTTCACGTCACGCTTTCGACCGACAGTTCCCGAAGTTTTTTGACATGTGTAAAAGTGATCGTTAGGTCAGGACGTACTCGTAAGGCACTCTGCTCGTTTTGTAATTTCTCACACGCCATACGAGTCCTGACCATACGAGAAGAGACCGTCCTCGCACTGTACGCCCGCTTTAACAAAAAAAAGAGGAAGAAAAAAAAAAAAAGGTACTCACTGAGGCAGGAGCGTTTGGCAGCAGCACTGGCCCCTCCACTGCAAAGATTCCCCCCACGATGAACCAACTCTAACTCCAGATTTGTCCTGAGAGAAAGAGAGAGAGATTATCATCAACAGGTCCAATGATCCAGTAATACTTTACCTGAAGCCTATATAATGCCTTATCAAAGTATACAATACAATATTTATTTGTAAAGCACAACCAACCAAAGTTGACCAATGTACTTTTTGAATAGAAACTGACTTTATAAAAGTACTCGTCCACACCCTCTAAAACAGCTTGTTTAAACACCCCGATTTTCTACATCACAGTGGGTTTATTTTCAAACACCGCACAAAAAAAAAAGAATGAATGTGGAGCTATTATTCTTGCTGTAAGTGCCATGTTATGGAGACACCGTTTAATTGCGAAAGTGAAACTACTTTCTTTGTGCTTCCAAAAAAGGACATAACTAGAAATGAGTGGTTAAGTTGTATTCACAACACCATTCCAGAACAATTCAACACAAATATTAGAGCGTGTTCAGCATATTTAAGGAGGACAGACTCCTAAAACCTGGAGAGAAGTATATGCTGGCGGTGCACAGAGACTAGAAAGTGGAGCAATTCTTCCTCTGCAAGAACAGTCTGGCGCTTCTGACTCACAACCTTGAAGTAAGTTACGTTTTCTTATTTAAACCTACTTACTTTATCTGGTGCTTACTATTCAAACTCGAGTTTTGAGCAGTGAAGGGCAGCACTCGTTTGTGGTGTCTCTGATCACAAATGCAGACATGGTGTTTGTGAGATGCAATGCAATGCAACATTTATTAAGTCATGATAATCAGTATTTATGTTTCCACTGGACGCAACAACCTGCAGCTGCAAAAGCGTGATCACCATCTAGTCTAGATCTAGGAATGGAAAAAACACGGCCCAAATGTCTTACAAAACCCACTATAATACAAACACAAGCTTTCATAAACAGAGTTCCGTGAAAACTTTCTAATGGTACATTTACTAACAGTACTACCTTATAGTACCATAAAGAGATAATACTTGTTGTAATACATTGTAATGTTTGAATAAACCATTTAAAAGGCTGTTATGAATTATCCAGCAAAAGTTCCATTAAATCAAGAAATCAGTCTGAAGTTAAACTTAAAAGTAAAACTTTTGATTGCAGTGTTTATTTATTTTTTTAATTAGTGGTGGGCCGTTAACATGCTGCGTTAATGCGAGACTCTTATCGCGGGATAAAAAAAAAAAAAAATTGCCGTTAATCTATTTACAAAGTTGGGTTGGTAGCTGGGTTTATACTACGCAAGCTATGATGACTTTCGCCGGTTTCACACGCCATGTGTAAGCAGTGCGTATTTGTTTCGGCGCCTATTTTAACGAATGAGAGCTTTCACACAACACGCAGGGTCGGTGTGGCAGCGGGTGGATGGGATTCAAATCACCAAGTACGTCTGCGAAACAAAACATTCTCTAACGAAAACTAGTCCCGTCCGAATATGGCTTTACTTTGAGTCACTATTTAGCACACATGTTCTGAATGCCTTTGTCAGAATTCAAACGGGCCATTTTAATCTAGATTAATCTAGAGTCATTTCAATAATAAAAAAAAAATAATCTATGCCTACCCTTATTTTTAATGTTTTATTATGTTTCAGTGTTATTATTAGTGTAACGAAGAATTCGGGCAAGATGTCCTTTATACACACAAACAGATGAATCTGAGAAAATCCAGAGACTGCAATCTCTCTGCACTAAATTCAAGTGTTTCAAATTAACAGCTTACATGCTGCGTTTTACAGAAGTTTGTCAAAATCTTAAAAGCCTCCTAGAAGTTAAAAGCGTAGGAAGGAGAAAAGGAATGAAACAGGTCATTTCACAAAGATAATGCACTGGTGCGTGCTTCTATCTGCCTGCCACTGATAAGTGACTGAGAGCAAGACAGCTGCTCACAGACACAGACAGACTGAAGGAAAGAGAGGTATGAAGGGGCTAATGGCCTGAGAATTATTATTCTGCTAAAGACAGGACAGAGCGGGAGCAGGTGGCCAGTCCGGAATCACTGAACTCTTCAGATGAAGTTAACAGACTAAACAAAGACAATGTGATTAGATACAGCCAGGCAGCCAAAGAGACACAAACCTACAAAGAAATAATAGAACAAGCCAGTCACAACAAATAATCACAGAAATAGGAGGGGAAAAAGCCAGACATTTGCGGGGTTCTTTCTGTATTTGTCAGCCTTTTATATCTAAATGCTTGCTTAGAATGCAAAAACGCAAGAAACAGAACCTAATCTGATTTTTCTTTTATAATGACTGACGGAAATTTCTGAGGCAGTGTGTGTAAACATGATTGACACAATGTGAGGTCACTTTTCTTGTTTTTTTTTTTTTTTTAAACGCGTAAACATTTGAGACGAAAAGGTCATTGCACACAGTCGAAAATTAACAAAGAACGAAAGATACTAAGAACAAAGAGCACAAGCTGAAAAGGTAAACAGTATGGAGCTGAATGATGAAAATGAAAAAAAAAAAAGCAAGCAAACAAAAGACAGTGACAGAAGCAAAGCACAAAGGGGAAGAACAAACAAACTAAACAATGAGCAGCCGCAACAAACAAAAGAAACCGAACACAAATGATTCAAAGAAGAAAAGCAGATAATGTATAATAAACCCACTGATCTGAGAACAAACGTTACAAGCAAATATCATCAATATGGCATATTTACCTTCATATTCCTTTCATATTTTCAATGGTGCTAAATTAACACACATTTGACAAGCAACGCACTTCCTCCAGGAAACAACTCCTTCCAAAATAGAGTGAGCTTCCTTCTAATGGCACATAAAATGAGAAAATTCAACATTTCATGGCTCTATCTTACCTGGCCACAGAGTACATGAAAAGGAAGTCATTGTCAGGTGACCCTGGGTTCTTCCCATAATCCATATATTTTTTCTGCGTGGTGTTTTTAATGTCCTTTATAACTGATTCCATCTCTTTACTCAGATTTGACTCCGCCTGAGAGGAAAAAAAAAACACTTCATGAAGGCTTTATTTTTCAGAGCAGAGTTTAATGACCTGACATGCAAGTCTATGATATTAGCTGGAGATATTGTGTTATGAGATGTTAAACCACAGCAACGTTCGGCGGGGTATGAAGGATCATATGGAGGTGAGTTCTTACTCTGAATCAGGATGGAGAGATGAAAAGCACAGAACACAACAGAACAGAGGGGAGGGGAAAGCGCTCTAATAAATACCAGTATGGGATCTCTCTGCTTTAGGCTGGCTCTTACTGGGAAAATGCCCAGCTGCTCCTGAAGGTCCTCCACTTCCTTCACTAGTGTGGACATGCTCTTGTTACTGGGTGTATGCCAGGCGCCCGTCTCTATTCCACGCCCAGGACGACAGGGCAGAACACTGTTGGCGAACTGACGACACAGCGGACAGGTGAACTCGCCTTTATCCACAGAAAACCCCTGAAGAACCTGATCGTTCTGAAAACAAACAAACATGACATGGTTAAACCTCATTATACTGTCTGTAAATTAACCGATGACTCATTCTGAAAAAAATAGACATAAATGGAATCTGTTTGATTTGATCTGTTATAATCTCACGAAGACTTTTGATTATTAGAATAAAGTCTGGACCACGTTGTAGCTTATTCTGTAATCACTGCACTGTAAGCATGTCCCAATTTGGCTGTGTTTTTGTGCCAACACATATGTATATATATCTCTATCTATATTATATTTATTTATTTTAAACTAACTTTTTTTTAGTCTTTTCATATAAGCAATTGTTCCATTTCAGTGTCATCTTCTGATACGTCCGTTGCAATCTTTATACATGCATTTTTAATTTGATAATTAAACAACAGCACAAATGCGGGTGAATGGAAATTTACGGCAAACATAAATAGGTAAATCATTTTTTATTTCCATTTTCACTTGGAAGTCAAAAACTATAAGTCAGGCTTCATAACAAATTGCATCCTTTTAACCAATCAGATTAGTAATAGTAATCGTAAAAGCAAGCTCTCACCATTTTTGTGTGTAATATGCATCACAGCCTTGGGTTTGTCAGCTGAGGCGGAGACTCAAGTGCTAATAATTCTACAGCTCAGGATAGCCCCTCTTAACCCCCCTCTCTCACTCTGAACATCATTGTCTGCTCATGTTACAGATTATTAAGCAGATGATGATGTCAGACTTCCCTTATTAGCATAAGCAGAACGCTTCCCTGAAAGCTTCAGCTGAGAAGAAACAGTGGTGAATGAACCTCTAGCAGAACAGAGCAGAGTCTGTTAAAGTTAAAGTTCTTTACAGCATAGTCTTCAGTATAAAGAGCTAAGGGATTCTCACCCGTAAGGACTCCATGTAGGACTTGTGACAGTCTATATGCAGAGTGTGGCCACACGTCTGCACATACACCCCCCCGTCCCAGCCAATAGACACAGACTGCAGACATGAACTCTGGGAAATTAAGCATACAAAAATTTTAAAAAGAACTAACATCACTCATGAGCTAATAAGAGAGATCACATCTTGATTGTATTACAACTCTTCAAATGAAAATAAAACTTGCAAGGTGAGGAAAATTATGAATGTCATAATATAATAAAGTACAATAAAAATGCATTAAGCTGCTGTAAAACACATGTTTGATGGCACAGCTGTAAACTATCTACAGTAAGAATAATGAGCTCCATTAAATGGCAGAATAATTGTTTATAACTAACCCATTTTATAAAAGCAATAAGACACCCAAGACAGTGATTTTGTGCTTAACAATCCTTAGATCACTGTAATGCATTGGTCTCTTGTGGTTTATTGCATTATTAAAGTATGCATGTAACCCTAATGAAACTATGCTCAGGCAGTAATATTGTTTTGATATGCCTAAAAAAAAAAACTATGTTAATAAGTGGTTATATGAAGTTCATACATCTTTAAAGTAGCGTTGCATAAGGGACAGTCTAACATCATGGGTCGCTCCACATGTGTCCTCGGGGTAGATATGTTCCTCATCAGTAGTAGGCAATCGCTTTGGTGTATCACTACGACAGCGGTGTCCCAACACTGGAACACACACACACACATCATATGCTAATTAGCTCCCATCATCACATTTATGACATTCTCATTTGCATACTATAATGAAGTACCATGTCAAAGTCAAAACTGTAACACGTCACATTGCCTCCAAACCCCACCGTACTGAATACTCAGCAATAAAAATTAAAAATAGACCAAATGAGCAGTATGTTAGTCCATCAAATCTCCAAGAACTGATTCCAGCTCTATAGAGTCAGGCAAGTTTGCTACAAACACAGCAAAATAATCATCTTGACCTTGAGGCATTTCAAGAATATTACAGTCACAAATCTGACAAATCATAGACCGGGGATTAATCATAAAACAGAACGTTAATTTTAATCACATGCAGTGGTAGAAGACTTTTTTTTAGAGACCATTGTACAAAGCGTTTCTTTCAAATGTCAAACTGGGCCCTCTGATACAAATAGTAAACTTCACTTCTAGTGACCTATGCATCATGACATTAAATATGGTGACTGCTTGAAAGCCATTCAGAAAGCAATAGCCAGAATGGTAACACAGGCAACCATGAAACTGACTGGACCCTCAGGGCTCAATCCTTGGACCTCTCACGTTCAATCTGTATATGGTTCCACCAGGCCAAACTAAGATATACGACAACATTTCTAATCATAGACATGCAGACAAAAGTAAATCCATATATGGCACTGCGTATTGTTGCATTGTCTATACAGCGCACTGATAAATATAACAGTTGGATGCGTTTCCTAAAACACAAAACACGGATCTTCACATTCAGCAATAAACAGAAAAGTATATATAAAATGCAGCCTTGATGAACATAGTAAGATTTGTAATATTTTTTAAAGATATTTATTGTTTCCAACCTTGTGACTGGCAGTGTATGAAATGATTTACATATGTATAATGTATGCATGTAGAGGTGTTTTGAATGGTTTCTGCAAAATACTCAATGTCAAAATCACACATCGTTAAAACAAAAATGACGCAATTATTGCAGATGATATATCTCCCACCCCCCTACTTGAAGTATGTGCATTACAGTCCCCGTCTAAAGCCCTATTCGGACGGGACTAGTTTTCCTGGCATTTCATGTATGCATTCGGACGGGACTAACATCTCCATGTTTATTACGGAGGTAGGAGAGTGTGTGTTTTACATGTGGGTGTTGCACCACATGTATAATGTATTAATATAAAATTAACACCTGGTTCTATATAGAACATCTTATAAACCACTGGAATAAAAATGTTTTCATTTATTATATAATTTACATGTTATGTAACTGCCTGGAGAAATGAAAGAACACTGATACTGATATTACAGTAACGTCTTCATTTACGTGATTTAGCTCTTCGCAGGGTAGCAAACACATCTACATCCATTATTGGTGCGCAAACTTGAAAACCAGCACGGTTTGTTTTGGAAGAACCATTTTCAGCAATCACAGACATTCGCATCCAGACGGGATTAGATTTCTCAGAGGACCGCCGAGTTTGCTAAAAAAAACAGTAGGTAATTTGCTCTGAAATTTTTACAGAGGTCGTGTGACAGAAAAAAGGACATGGCAGATTCGGACGGGATTAAAATCAAAGTACTTCTGTGAAACAAAACATTCTTTAACGCCCCCCCTGTAAAACATGTCCCGTCCGAATAGGGATTTCACGAGTTTGCGCTTCCTCATAGTATAAAGAATAAATAGCAAATTTGGCGTGCGGTCTGGGGAACGAGCCGGGAGAACGTCAGACTCCAAACCCTAGTGGTTTGAACCCTGCGAGTGCAAGAGTTCGGCGTGTGGCTCGGTCTCTATCTGCCCACCGGAGGAAGGCGTGAAGCAGGATAGCAGATGGAGGAGGGATGCACCAAAGACGAGATGCGGAAGTAAGGGAAACGGGATTATTTATAGTAGGAAGGATGGATTTGATTGCATATGTGTAACGAGGGGATTAATTAGGGTAATCAATTCGTCCAGCCCTCCTCCCAAAACATTGTTATTTGCAAAACATCCAGAAGTGTTTGGAACTCCCTTGATGAAGGGAATGATGGACTAGATACTACCTTGCCAATGCTGCACATGCATGTAGCACTTTATAAGTTTTAGCAAAATAAATATTAATGGTCGACAGATATGGGTTTTTTGAAAGCAGATTCTGATGCCGATATCTTGAAAAGCAGGGCGGCCAATAGCTGATATAACTATTTTAATTAGCATTTAAGAAATGAAATAATTAAAAAATGGATTACAATATATAAGTCATTTTAACTTTATTTGTAAAAAATACACAAATAATATTAAAGCAATCATAATACTTCTGTGTATACATTTTTAATTTCTTTGTTTAATTGTCCTAACTGATTATTAAATACTGATTACCATATTAGAATCTGAGGTGCTTCCTTTTTCTCTGCACCATCAAAAAGTTCTGCCTTGAATCGGCCATTCTTCTTCCTAATGTTTTATTAAAATATATCTAAATGCGTCCACTTAATCTTAAGCTTTCTTAAACTAAAATTGCTTAACCTTGCTAACACTACCATCTTAAATCATATTTATTTCCCTGACATTTTTTTTAAATTAAATTAAAATAAAGAAATCAACCTCAACTTTGCTTTAAAATGCATTGCAAAGACCACTGAAGATCTCAAACAGAAATCACTTCCATAAAATGACCATCACAACAGACTACAGGAAAGACCTTTCTTGAAGGGATTGTTCACATTCGTTTGGAACGTCCCTACAAATGGCTTCCCCTTACCAAAGTGCCCTTTATGGGCGCAAACGAGCAGTTTGAAATGTGACCATTGTTTTCTATGAGCATATGCACACCAGCGGCACCTAGCAATAAGTCAAACTATGTGAAGACGTAGAATGAGTGTTTCGCGTCCGGTTTGCTACCAGCTTTAGAGACACTACAAGACACAGATATTCTCCACTGCTGAAATAGACACAGATACTTTGGTAATACTAAAAGCTGTGTGATACCTGATGATGCCTGCAGCAGTACCACCAATCCTGTGGGTCTGTCTTCAGTAGATGGGCCGCTCTGACCACAGATCACACAATCATACAGAACTTCTGAATCTAGAGGTTCTGCCGAGCCCATGTCCATCACTGCATCGGTTTCAGGTGACTCTATACACAAAATCAAACAAAACAGTCAGATAACAAACAAAAAGACACTTTATAAAAGAATTAGCACGTCTTAGACTGACAGATCACAAGATTTTCCTTTAAATAAAAGGGCAACTACAAAGCTGCCACAGATACTCTACAGCATTTTGAGAGAAATGTTGATTATAAATCATTCAATAATGAGAAGTATTGAAAAACAGATCAAGATTTTAAAGCACAGATAAAGATCAATTTGTATCACCCATCATGGATAGGTTCCCTAGGTGATCAATAACATAAAATAAAACAAACACCACCAAATTATAATAGAGTACCATTGTAGATGAATCATTCATTACCATGGGACACCATCGAACCATGGTCCCATCACAGTACTTTTTTGTAAGAGTAATGTGTTTTACACAAAACCAAAACACAGAGAAGCCAAGCATGACAGTATGAGAAGACGGGTGTAAAAATCCAATAAATGAACCTGAATTATGAGCGCAGCCGATTGGCAAAAATTAATTAGTTATATAATGTGGATCTGAATTACTTTTTTGCCCTCTCCTGGTTAAATTAACAAAACAGTTAATGGAGGTTTCAGGCGGTCATGCATGGAAAGCAGTAACAACAGAGCTAATGTAGTGTGAGTCCTGTTTTTGTACAGCATGTGTGAAATGAGCAGACTATTGTGCTATCTGTGAAGGTCAGTATCTAAGCACAGTATCCACTATCTCAACTGTTCATGTGCCTAAAACTTTGTGATTATATCATAATATATCTATACAACTAGAGCTGGGTATCGAGTATCGTCACCGACCGAATTGCCTCGATACAACAGAGTATTGAAAAACGTCTCGTCCTTCGGTACCCAATTTCGATATCTAAACGGGTTAATCTCACCAGCGTCAGTGAGCCAATAAGACTGCAGCACTAGCCAGTGTGTTTGACCAGAAGTGTGTAAAATAGCCTTATGTTATTTATATAATTAACCGACTGCACGTCATTTTTGTCTCTACAATGAGTTGCGCTTTCTGTATTGCGCGCACACAGACACACACAAAAGTAAGCACACTCCTGCTTTCTATAGTATTTGTCAATATTTAACCGCAAAAGATAAGTTCTGCATGTCTCTGTGTTAATGTATAGTACAGACCAGTGGTTTTGTTTACTAGCATACTGATCTGCACGTGATGCTTCCGGTGATATTAACGTCTTGCGTCTCACTGAATGAGGACAGAAATACAGTAGACTACATGAAGAACATCTCCAGAAACATCTCCAAAAGTTTGAGGATGCAATTTTGTTAAAACTGACTTCATAAAATTGGTATCAGAAAAGGCATCCTTGAGGAACCGGTATCGAACTCAAGGTATCGGTATCGTATCCATTTTTTGAACGCTACCCAGCCCTATATACAACATCTGCTGTATTAAGATAAAAATAATGAGAGAAATATAAAAACACAAGGGAAGTAAAAGATACTACCCAAAATACAGGAGTACTGTAATAAAGTATTATTACTTTGTTACATTACGCCACTGAAAAATTAAGGGATGTACTGCATATAGCCACTCATTATAATTAAAAAGCAATGCAGTATTTTCAGTGGCTTTAAAAGTAGCAATCACAAACACAGCCGATATGCTCTATTCCCATCTGACATATTCACAGGGATTAATTACCTTTTCTAAATCACTCCTAAATGTTAAAGAACAGTTTCAATTTCAGAGCAAATAGAGGCTTTGTAAATGTCACTGTGTGTTTGGATTGATTTATAGCTTTAGGTGCTCAGACGGAGACAGAGAAGTGATTGGGGAAATGAAACGCTTGTGTTAGAAAGTTAATGTGACAGTGGTTGCCTGAAGCGGCCTGCGTAGAACTGCTGCCCTCTAACCCATCCATACCAGCACCACCATACCAAACACTGTGACAACTGGTCCTCATATGTAGACAACTCATGACATGGTGGTGAAACGACTTTTCCATCCACTTGTTTTTATCTAAAAACACTTGTTCATCCAAAAAAAAAAAAAAAAAGCATAAGAATACAGTGTTAATACAGATGTTTGCTAGTCAACACATCAGTCAAGCTCTTATTATACAGTGAACAAGATTAATGAAGCGGTCCACTTGATTACGACAAAGTAATTAAGACCGAAATTAAGCAGCAAATACAGCTTAATTAACCTTTTCATAGCAAAAAAAAAAACTAATATGTGAACTCAATAATTCAGTGTCCTAAACGTCTAAACAAATCCAAATTTATAAAAAGATGCATTTTAAATCACTGAGGGTAGCAAAAGTGAAGCCGAATCAATGAAAGCAAAAGCAATGAAAGCACATTTTTTGTTAGAATTAAGCTTCAAAGTCAACTAAGTCAAGCTTCATGTAGACAACGAAGGATGTGGCTATGTGAGACTGTATTTAGTTCTCTTTAACTAGAACTGTATTGAGATTTTTTTTCTTTTGATCAGGCAGACTGAACCTCATACCCCTCTGTAAGCTCTCTTCGCTGTTCACTGTCAAGGCATCCTGTACTGCTCTGAGATTCATTACATCTGCACAGATGCTCGAAACACTGGCCCAATTTATCTCATTAGAATTCCAGTGCAAATATTCATGTCCAAAGTGACCTTTGATTCAAATCTGGAAAACAAATGGAGCCTGTACATCAGAGCTCAAGAGAATGTTTTATTCTGACAATCGCAGGCACGCGCACATCTATAATACAGACACCGCTCAAAGTCAGCGAGGACATCAGCCGTGGGCGTCTGAAGCTAATATTTCAACCAAATCTCAATGTCACTTTAGCATTTGCTGTTGACTTCTGGTAAACAAGACAAATCTTGTTTCTCCAAAGAGATTGGATATCATCCTTATTCAAAGGATGTGTGATGCACAGAAGTTTAGGCAAACAAAAATATTCTTGGTTTGTGCTTCTAATTCATTCTTCACCCTTGTCACTATACAATAGGGTTGGGCGGTGTTGATTTGGCATTGTACGATGTCTAATGTGAAACATTGCGATGGACGATGGCATCATCGTCGTAAACTCCAAGCCCCGCCCCACGACTAAAAAAAAACAATGTGTGCGCGAGCAGGTGAGAGAGGATCGAGCGCACGCGTGAGTGCTTGTATTGCGCGCGGATGATATATCAAGCATGCGCGAGGGTTTGAAATGGGCTCGCGGGCCCCATTTCTTCGTTTTCCTCTCACGGAAATAATTTACCGCACTCGCCAGCATCAGTGGTGCGCTTGCTTCATAATGGTATAGATTTGCCTGGGCTGGGCAGAGGATCGCGATGCCGGCTCAGCATCGTGATGTCTATCGTAGGGCTGGGCAATTCATCGAAAATTAATCGTAATCGACATTCAGAACCTATAATCGATAAAATTTTTCCAGGACGATTATTTCGATTACTTTCCCTTTAAAAATACGTGGAGTCACGTGACCTGCTCAGTTACGTTACCCTGCATTCACACCAGACGTGACTTGCACGAATAAATCACGCTATTCACGGATAAGACGCTTGAATATTTTGAGTTTACTCGTTTCATTCACACGTGAAATTCACTTCACTGCAAACACGAATTCCGTGTGTGCTTTAGTTTCAGATGTTGATGTTTAATAAATAATCATAGATAGAAGATTCCTTCAATTATTTTAAAATCAAGTAATGCACCCTTCCTTCAAAAATCTCTCACTTGTAATATGTGAGCATATTTACTGTACAAGATTTGTCAGTGAACTATGAGGGAAAAAATAAATAAAATCGTTCATTAATCGTAATCGAGTTAAAATGTTCAATTAATCGCGATTTTAATTTTAGCCCAAATCGCCCAGCTCTAGTCTATCGGCCATCGGCGATGGCATCATTTATCGACCCAACCCTACTAGACAAGCAACACAATACATCTTAGGTCACAGATAACTAATTACCTAAGATATAATTACCTCTAAAAGACAAGTATATTTCATACAGAGACTCTTAGTAGTGCTGCAATAGTCGATGGTGATACTGTTGTTAAGCTGCAATATCGGTTACCACCATTGTTAAGATATTTTATAATATAATTATAAATATTTGTAATCTCAAATAACCTTAGAATCTACAATCTAGAAAAAGATTCTTTTAAATCACCCATGGGGTCGTGTGTAGGATATGATGTTGGCTGTACTGAGATATTATAGTAAGGCTTATAATTAACCTTCATCACTCATGTCTTAGGGTTAGAGACACAGTGTCACTCCATTCTCTTTTGATCTCGGAGACCAGCCCCCAGCAGAACTGCCCTGAAGCACAACAGTACGGCCCCTGAGAGTCTCACACACGACTCTGTTAAAAAGACCTAAGGGAGTGTGAAGGGCAAAATGGAGTCACCTTCCTTCAGAGAACAAGATTACATCCCACAGCCTCAGCTTTCAAGGACTTCTAAAAGTTAACCATATCCTCTAAACTCCACGCAAAACGGTGTAGTAATGGACTGCACATAGTTAATACTACTACACTAAAGAGATGTCTAAATAGAGATAATATTTTCAACTACTGCCCATACATGAAGCTACAATAATATTCCTTATATTGAAATATTAAACCAATACCATAAAACATTCATATGCAGGGATTTCTGTAATTTTATTTACCCGCCTAAATGTAATTTTTTTTAATACATTTAGACTAATCTCATTTGAATGTTTTTTAAAGGGTTAGTTCACCCCAAAGTGAAAAGTGTGTCATTAATTAATTTCCCTCATCTAGAAACGTAGACATCATCGGTAAACCAGTTCATGGCTAAGCTTCAGCTTTGCAACACTAGGAGAATACTTTTTTTGCAGAAAGAATTATTTTCTTGTAGCTTCATAAAACTGAAGTAAAGCTGATGTCACATGGACTGTTTTACTGATGCTTTCACTACGCTTCTGGTTCTGAGATCGTTTCAGTTGTATTGCTGTCTATGCAGGGACCCTGATATCATCAAAAATATCTAAATTTGTGTTCCTAAAATGAACTAAGGTCTTATGGGTTTGGAACGACATGAGGGTGAGTAAATTAATTACAAAATCTTCATTTTGGGGTGAACTAACTAACCCCATGTATGAGATTTTTTTGCACATCCCAGATACACACAGAACAACAGCCACAGAGAGACTCAAAGAGTGGAAACATCAAGTTAAAACACACGCAGATTTAAAATGTATACCGTGTCTTCAGTTCAGAATGAAAATCAAAATAAACAAGAAACTGATGATCTGCTAATTAACTGCTGGAGACTTTCATCAGATGGGTTTAATAAAGGTCAGCAAAAAACTTCAGCCCATGTTCAAGCTCACCAACATCCATGGCAGTCTCCATGAAGCTCTTCTGCCTAGAGGCAAACTCCGCCAGCAGCTTCTGCTGTCTCTCTCTGGCCCTTTGACGCCTGCAGATGTCAAAACACAAACAATTTGCATCATTATTAACGGTTAATTATGCAGTGTTCATTTTCAAAGGCTATGAATGATGGGTTATAACCAAATGGTTTTGAAATGTTGACGTGATGATAATCTGACTTCATTCCATGAATATTTGAAGAATTTATTTGATCATCGGATTTTGAAAACAAGCATATATTCGCTCGGAGTCAATCATCAAGTCAAATTAAAATGCTTATTAGTTAGGGATGGACCAACTTATATAGTAATTTTTTATTTCATGTTATTTCACGATTGCAAATGTGATAGAAAGCGTTCATAAACAACCCAATCCATTAAACTCATGGCATTATTTATGCAATTTTAACTTGTAAATGCATTAATGCCACCTCAGAACAGTCTTTCTAAATTCACCTATGTAAGGAATCAGGGTGAATCAGACACTTAAAAATTTGATCAGGACATTGAAACATGAAGAGTCAAATTCCACAGAGAGGCCTCGCACAACAGGAAAACATAAATCAGTTAATGGTTGCACATCCTGTCGTAAGCAGACCAACAGACATTGTCAGAGAACAGCTTGAACATTCACAAAAGAATACATATTGAGAATCCCAACTCAGGAAGGAGATTGTCAATATTGTGCAATTAACCAAGAGAATGGTCAAAGACACAGGACATCATCATCATTATCCTCACATGGGTAGAATAATTAAACTCAGACCAGCCAACATTCCTCATGAGACCTATTCAGGCCTGAAAATATACTAATATGAACTTGAATCACTGATATGCATAACTGCATATTGTATGTATCCCACACATTTAATCATCATGTGTTAATCAGTCATTTTATGTTGGTTTCAACAGCGTACGAATGGTTTGTACTTAAATAGCCATGTTTAGTATTGTTTTGCTTTAATTTTCTTGCTTGAAATGTATCTTTCCTCCTATTCTTAGTCAAATGTATTTTGTTCATGTTCTAGAAATCCATGTTTAAAATTACACAAAGCGGGAAAATTCAGGCCATGTGACTGGAAAGATAACATTCTTAGATTTATGGTTGGGAGGAGAAATCTCACAACACCCTTAACAAGAATCAAATCTATTGGTTAAAACACGATTTTGGGATGTGTCCAAAGATGAGTTTAAAACTCGCTATTCAAATCGCCCTCTTATCTCTTAGCTATGATCTCTTAGCCTCTCTCTAACCTCTTACCTCTATGCTTGGCTCTTAGCTCTCAGCTAAAGCTATGCATTTTACAATCTGCTGCGTTCTTTAAGAGACATGCCACGTGCTCCATCCAGCACTGCTCCAGCAATAAGCCTGCTGCTGCCAGCCCCAATGAGAAGAAAACCAGTCTAGTCTCGTTTATTTCTTGATTTTCTTTTCTTTCCGTGAGAGTTTGTGTAAGTTACGTTTTGTCTGCCGTGCCTTTAAGACCGCACTGCATCAACTCCAAACTGACCGCAACTCGCTCTTCTTCAGCCACCGCCCACTTCCCAAGGCTTCCACAACGAACGACTTCCAGCCAATCAGCAATCAAACCCCTTTTGTCAACAAGGACCCCAGAGGCAATCCCTAGTGCACAAAAGCAACGCAAGTACAAACCTCCAGATTCAAGCTGAACTGGTGAACTTGATATAAATGTTAACCTGATTGATGAACTCAAAGCGAGAGTTAATCTTTTGATTGATGGTTGTTGATGTCGATGCAATAGCACCTATTGCTGTAGAATTGGGATTTCACATTTTCATTCTCTTAAACTTACTCTTTCCTTACTTTCGCTCTTTCTGCAACTCGTATGAATGTTAGAATGCGTATTAGTTTAGTTTATATGTCTTAGGTTTAGACAATAAAGCCATATTTATCTGTGTTTTGTGCTTACAAGTTAATGTCTTAAACTGCCGATCTTGTTACCGTGCTTATTAATAGTGTTTACACTATTATCTGGATTTTAATGTCCAGCGCAGAGTTGATGTTATATGGTTCGTTTAGTGAATCACAGACCGACTCAGTGATCCGCGGGAAAAAAGGTGTTTCTGGTTAAATTCCCTATAGAATCTTTAATAATTCTGATTTACTTTTATTGAATATTTGAGCTAATCTTGTCCCTTACATCCCTTTAAAAAAACAGCAGCAAGATAACACATATTAGAACATTCTTTGTTTGACCGGTGGCAAAGCATGTGTGTCAAACATGCCAAGAACTGGCTTAAGTAACCTCGGTGGGTGATGTAATTTGATTTTGTACACCTGAGGTTATAAGAAGATGTGAAACCTTCAGGTTAACCTTTGTCTGATGTAGGGATGCTCCGATCACGATTGACCGATATGTTTGCGCATTTTGTCAGTAAAGCTGGTCCTGTAATAAGCCCTAAATGCCAGGTGCTTGATTTGACATTGAGTTGTATATACTACACACAGCCGTTGTACACTGACAACTTGCACAAATCCACGCTCGTCAGTGTACAGTGTACAAGGATTGTTAGGCTGCATTAATTAGATCAGCCGAAACTGGGAGCACTCCCCTTTACACACGATGTACTCTTTACATCGTAAAAAGAATCGCATCTACTCTAATATTAGTCTGTTTCTTTCTTCTGTTCCCTAGTCTGTATCCAGATCAGATGGTGTACCAGTACAAAGAGATTACCTTCATCAGAGACAAGAACACCCAGATGAACTCCGTGGACAGATCACCAGAACCAGATGCACACAAACACACACATTATAAGTCCTTCACACAATCTCACATGCGCTTAAAATTGAACTGTAAATTAGGTGCTGGGCAACCAGCCAGAGGAGAGCTGGACCAACTAAGCCTGGTTCTCCCAAGGTTTTTCCATTCTCTCATGGATGGGGTTTTGGTTCCTTGCAGCTGTCTCCTCTGGCTTGCTTAGTTGGGGACACCTGATCTCTAGTGATTATAGTCGTCTTGACTACAGAGACCGTCTCTGCATTTGATAAATACATTTTAATTCTCGTCATTATATATTACCATCACTCTGTTTTCCTATTTTGATAATGTTAAGTGCTTTGCTACAATCTGTATTGTTAAAAGCGCTATATAAATAAAAGTGACTTGACTTTTAATGACTCAGCTTCAGTGTGGCAAGTTATGAAAGCCATCACTAGCTACAAGACATCATCTCCCAGCACTGAGGCCACTTGCTGAAAACTTGCTGAAAACCTGAAGTTTTACTCTAGATTCAAAAATCCCAGTCTAACTCACCAAACTGACTCAAAATATTTCTCCACTCAACCATTAACACCATTAGGTAACCCCCTTTCCCCCACACCTCCCCTACAGTGTAGATAAGGTGATGTGTGACAGTTTTTCAGAAAGAACAATAGAAAAAAGACACCGGCCCAGACCGTGTGACTCTGTCTGTCAGTGGATCGACAGCTTTCTGACAGACAGGCAACAGCTAGTGAGAATGGGTAAAATCACATCCAGCACCCATAAGACCCCCTCAAGGTAGTGTTCTCTCACCACAGACTTCTTCCCTCTACACCAATGACTGCACATCAAAAGACCCTTCTGTAAAGCTCCTGAAGTTTGCAGACAATACAACAGTCACTGGCCTCATCCAGGATGTTGACGAGTCTGCTTACAGACAGAAGGTTAAAGAGCTGGCTGTCTGGAGATCAACACGCTCAAAACATTGGAGATGATAGTGGACTCCAGGAGGAACCCCCTTGCACTTCCCCCACTCACCATCATGGACAGCACTGTGGCTGCGATGGAGTCATTCAGGTTCCTGGGGACCATCATCTCTCAGGACCTAAAGTAGGACACTCACAATGACTCCACTGCCAAAAAAGCCCAGCAGAAGCTGTACTTTCTTCGCCAGCTGAGGAAATTCAGCTAAAACAGTTCTACTGAGCCGTCATTAAGGCCATGTACTGCAATAACTGTCTGATTTGTCTCAGCTACAAAATCAGACATCAGAAGACTGTGACACCAAAACAAATTCCTTGTATGTGCAAACTTCCTTGGCAATAAAGCTCTTTCTGATTCTGATATGGGTCATCTTGTCCAGATCCAAGGGAGCTGGAGGAGTCAAGGAGTACAGGGGACATAAAGAGGTACAAGAGGTCCACATCCACTTAGTAAAATCTTTCCCAGTTTTGACTGACTACTTTGGGGTGGAGTTTTCATTCCTCATGTGTCACAGCTTGTCTGGACAGCAAGTCAGCTCCCACATTCATATGCCTCAGAATTTAAATTGCTTTGACTAACAGAAACTTTATTTATAGACCACAGATGCTCTGGTAAGAGACTATCACAGTGTTTTCCACCTGCACAAGGACTCAAGGAAGTTTTTAAGGGCCCAAAATACAACTATCATTTCAAGCCAATATGTGTTCCAGTTGAGAAGATGACCTTTCCAGATCCCTTGAACAGGACAGCCTTCTAAGGCTGCACCCCAGCCTGTAAGGGAAGCATCTGCTGTTAGCATCTTGCGATGACAACACAGACCTAGAGTAGGACCCAAAGTCAGAAACTTGGGTCTGAACTTCATAGAAAGTGTATGAAGCCCCTGATGAGTAACCCTTATTTGCCTCTGGGGATTGGCTCTTAGATGAAATCCCTTGGTTCTGAGCCACAACTGAAACAATTGCAGATGTAGGAGTCCCAAAGGTATCACTGTGGATGGAGCCACCATATGACCCAGAACTCTTTAAAGTAATAAACTTGATGTTGTTTAGGGTGTTTAGATTAGGTTCAGCACTTGCACGAGACAACTGTGCCCGCATTATGATTGAGTCCTATACAACTCTCAAATGCATTGTCTTCTGGGCAGAAGAGAAACTGATTTTCTTGGAGTTGAGTCTCAACCCCAGAGATTCAAGATGAACTAAGATGACACTCAGATACCGAAGTGCAAGCTCTTGAGACTGGGCCAGAATGAGCCAGTTATTTATGCAATTAAAAATGCAGATGACGTGGAGTTGCAGAGGAGCCAGACGAATGCCTGAAATCACAGGCAAGTCGGTACTTGTGCACACGAGTGACAATCACACAGTGTAACTATCAACGATGCAATCTGAGAGAATCGCAGGTGAGTTGCCAACACCCATAAGATATTTGGCGTACTAAATATAAGGACTGATTCAAAATCATGCCGTGTGAAATGTGTTATGACTGAAAATAACATCAGCAATCACCTACTGCCAATGAGAGAGCAACATTTAGGGCAGCGGGATGCTGATTGACGACTTACGGAGGTATAAGGTAAATATTGTCCTCAATCTTCTTTTCTTTTTCTTCTTTTTGCTGCAAATAAGCACAAATGCAATTTGTAGGGCGAGCTTCTTGCACGCTACCAATTTTAATAATAATCCCAGTTTCACGTCCGACTCCAGTCTTGCGCATGTGATCTTGCATTGTTTCCATGTCATTTCTCGCATGTGATTGATTGTGAGACATAGTTTGCATACTGAGACAAAGTTGTCAGTGATTCTTTCTATTGTAAAGTCATGCAGTGTTTTCGCCGATCCATCATGCAGCATGAACACAGCAGTGACTGAATGCTATCCCAAAAAGTCATGCAGTGTGAAAAGATCTGTGATGCGACTACTTTAAAAATCTTGCAGTCTGAACTCGGCATAAGTGTCCTTAAGATCGATCATCACAAATCAATCCCCTAAATGGATTTGAGAAACAATCATTTTAAATAATAAAGATTTTGAACTAGTAATTCTGAGGTAGTGGTTCCCCATTGTCTCTCCATCGTCTGTGTGTCTCCAGGTAGATATCTCCATCTGCAAAGAGAAGGCATTATCATTACTTCAACATTCCTGCTATTCAATTTTATCATCTGTCTGACTACTTACCATTCCATTCCTTCCTAAACTATGTTTACCTTTTGCTGCCCGTAAATAAAGAACTGTTTTACACTTACCTCCGGTGTGTAGTCCGCTTCGTAACAATAGATGTTGTAGCAACACAATTCTGATACTAATATTTTCCATTTGCAACCATCAAAAACTCTGTTAGCCAATGACAATTTATATAAATCGAAGTTCTGGCCTACATTTGGTTCAGCACCAATCTGTTCAAACTGTAACTGTAGGAGCCTTTTTTTGGTTGTAATTTTCTTTCACACCACTAGAGGGTGTATAATGTATTTAGGCGCACAAAGCAACTGCATGGTGTGCGTAGAAGGTCAAAAAAATTTTGATCATCATGGACTTGACATGGGTTGTTTATTTTGATATTTTCTTTCTTCGTTATGTTTTTATCTTTGTCCAAAATGGACAATAAATGGATTGCAATATCCAACGACTTTATTTTCTAAGGTATGGACACCTCACTTTATTATCGACCCATTCAAGAAATTTAAAATACAATAACTAGGTCAGTCATTCAGATTTCCTTTATATAAAAGAAGCATAATTATCAAGTACCAGCTAAAACAGCAAATACTGAATTTGTAATCAAGACCAAATCTTAGCAAGCACTCAGTGCAGTCCATTATGTTGCTCACTTTTCCTATTACTTTTTAGAAAGCTATTTGTAGAAACTAAAGTTATGCATGTTTCAGCATGTTTCCTCTAAAACTTGTGCCATTAATATATTGTTGTCAAGTTATTTGAAAGGAGGAGGTATGAGCATCAAGGATGAGATGACTGATGCAAAAAGGTACAAAGTGTCTAAAAAACAAACAAAAATAATCTCACACCTAATTGATAAGGGTTTTGTGTTGCTTTTGGATGAGATTAATTTCTGTGCTGAAAGAAGATGTTGCTGCAAATAAGCAGCATTTGCTTGCTTAGCATTTTTTTTACTTCTAAACTTCATAATAAAAATGATTATGTTTACATGTACACATCTTTAAAGTTATACAGCTGTTTGCATTTTCATGTGATTTAGTGTATCTATGTGAATATTTCTAAGTATGAATCAGATCACCCTGACAGTCCCAGACTGGTGAGGCCAATAAAGGCTGCTAATTTACAAATTTAAGAGTATGGTGTATTTGTATGCAGAGATGTATAAGCTTGGGATCCTGCGGCGTCTGAATTCTGACAGTGTCCAAAGCAAAAGCCGCGTATGACCTATAAAACCACTCTGACTCACTTTGGCTTTAGGGATTCTGTCTAATTAACATTTTAATTAATAGGAAATATTGTTAACTGAAGGCCATTCTATGAGCCCCAACTCCGACTGGCTAATTAAAGATGTTTTCGCTTTACTCATCTGGCCTGAAAGTGCAGTGAAAGAGAGAGTGTTAAGGAGGAATCTGACACTGACCGAAGACTGCATCTCCAAATGTCACAACAGCTCATCTTTGCACACACTTCTGTCTTCAGTCTAAAAGGTGTCCCTCAGCAGAGATGATGAATCAATCTGGCAGATGATTGTGTGAAAGTGTCACATTTATTCCTCATTTCCGGCCATTATAGCCATTAACATCAGCATAAACTCAGTATATGTTTGTCTTTGAACCTCGTGGATTCAAAATCAGCTGCAATCTAAAACTATAACCACTCATTTACATGCATAGGTTTATACACTCTTCAAAATAAAGGTGCATTTCAATGAGAAAGAATAACCTTTTCTATTTAAATGGGTTCATAAAGAGCCTTATGAAGAACCTTTCTGTTTCAAAAAAAGCTTTGCGACAAAAGACGGTTTTTCAGATTTATAAAAATGGAATTTCAGGATAGGCCTCATCACATCAAACTGCGCTTGTTAAAATCACCAATGACTTGCTACTTGCGTCAGACCAAGGCTGTATCTCATTGCTAGTTTTACTTGATCTTAGTGCTGCGTTCGACACTATAGATCATGA
>JAUCNO010000943.1:3482076-3502991 GCA_032353835.1 Enteromius viviparus | reverse complement strand
AAGACACACCCTGCTGTGCTTGTTTTTGTCACATTTTATCTACCCCAGAAGTCTGTGTGCCTACCTCTTTGCTGGAGTCCTCCAGACTGGCAGCGGCAGTAGCTCCTAAAATAACAAAAAAGTATCATCACCAAAGTTTTAGACATGTCTCTCCCTGTTGACCCATCAGGAATAAAAGCTCAAAGAGAGAAGCGTTACCCAGCAGACTGAGCGCTCCTGCCCCGGCTGAAGCATTTGCTGCCCCAGCTCCTGCTCCTTTCTCCTCCACTGACACCAGACCTGAACTCTTCAATGCTGACAAATACTTCTCATAGTTCCTCTTTGCATAAACATTCTCCTCTTGACCTGTGGGTGTGGGACAACATAAGTGCGCACGTGAAACTAAAGATTTGTTTGATTTTTGATGCTATTTTTATAAAGGGGTGTATATGAAGTGTGAAAAAGAACAGAACACATCTTCCACTGATAAAAAGGGCCATTAAACAGCTTAATTAAAAATAGTTGAATTTATGATGTTAAAAAACTAAATATATTAATGCATACGTGTCAGTAAACAGTTTAGAAACATCAAGCAATGAGGAAGCAGGATACAGAATACACTTTCAAAAATAAGAATGTACAAGGGGATATTTACAGCAATGCCACATAAGAACCATTTCTAAACAACCTCTCAGTGAACAGTTCTTAAAAGAACCATTTGTTTACTGTGGAGCAGAGCCCGGGACCGGCCCTGGCCCTGGAAGCTCAGGCCCGAGCACAGCCCGTGTCCGACAGCTTATCAGAATTATCAGCCCGAGCTGACTTTTTCCCCTTCTTCCTTATACTGCTGTTTCAGCTATTAAAATGGTTCAGTTTTGAGTGTAATGGCAAATTTTTTTTGTTATTAAGCTAATTTAGATATTTTTTGTTTGTTAAATATAACTGTGTTTTTACCAAGCGGCCAGCGGAAGACAGAGAACTGATCATAAAGTATAAATGGTCAGTTTAGCTTTCTCAAATCATCACGACTTGCCTTGTAAATTTTTTTTTTAAAATTTAAAATCGATAGACATGCTAAAACAGTTCAAACATATAGCAATGTTTAAATGTTAAAAGAATAAATGCGCATCAAGCATGTTCTGAAGAACAGAGAGGCACCAGCCAGCACTCTATACAGGGTTTTATAGCCTTCGCCTTTATTTCCTCTGATAAAGGTAGGAGTAATACGTCATTCAGAACTTTAAAGGGTCTACTTTTATTTGTGTGCACTGACAGTAAACCTGATTCTATAAAATAAAGAAAACAAGCGCGTTCTGCAGTCTCGTCTTGAACAGGACGTCTTCACACAAATGAACCGAAACTCAGCGAAAAAACATGATAAATATATCGATAGAAAGCTTTAAATTACCACTTAATGAAAAAATTTTTTAACTGAAAACAAAAACTCATTCATTAAATTAAATAATAAATAAATTCATTCATTAAAAAAAAATCTGTAAAAATGACTTCTCTTTAAAGGCACGTTTATGAGGAGGAGGAGAATCAGGAAATTCATCTTTGCAGCACGGACTCAGAACACTTGTTTATGAGTAAATATTTTAAATGTCTCCTATTGTTTTCCTCCGACACATTCATGATAATAACTTTTGCTGGGGCATTGTGGCTCTTCAGCTGCGCTGACGGCTGCTCTCTCTCTCTCTCTCTCTCTGCGGCGGGACAGTAAACGCAGCGGAGTCACTTTTAGCTGCAGAGCGCGGTCTTCTGTTGTATTCACCAGCACCGCATGGCAATCTTTTAATCACTAATTGACGGATGTCTAAAATATAAAAATAAGGAGAAGCCTAAAACAGGCCTAAGGCCCGGCCCACGTCTGAAATATGACGTCAAAACTGGCACGAAGTCCGGCCTGAGGGGCTTGAAAAAAAAAAAAAGTCGCCTAAGGCCTAAATGCAGTGCTCTACTGTGGAGAGCATTTTAACAATGCAAAAAAAGCCGTTCCACCTTAAAGAAGGTTTCGTATGAAAAGTTGTGATGAAAATGTTTTGGCTGGGAAAGGTTCCATGGATTTTTACCCTAAACCTCTGTGATCCTGGACCCCAAAATCACATTTAAACCTTTGCAAATGCAGTTCTTAGCAATGCACATTACTAAACAAAACTAAGGTTGAGATAGGTAGGACATTTACAAAATATCTTCATGGAACAAGATCTTTACTTAATATCATAATTTTAGGCATAAAAGAAAAATCTATCATTTTGACCCATACAGTGGTTTTGTGCTCCAGTGTCACATTTAGTTAACTGACAAAGTTGCCAAACATTGATATACTGATGTTTATGTCTCCCAAAAGAGCCTAAGTTTAACAACATCCATGAGCATTGCACATTTCCATGCAGTAAATATCGGTATTTGTTTAACCAATCATAAAGGTCACTGAGATTTATAAAGTAGGTTTTTAACAGTCTTTTTAATTCTAAGGGTGAGAGAGTGGAAATAGTCAAATAAATACAAACCCAGGTAACTAAAAACTCAAATAACTGGAAAAACAAGATACATGTCACTAACTAAGTAGACACTAACTTTACTTTTCAGCTATGCTACAAGCAGTCCCAGCACATTTCAGACATACTTACCCATGCTCAGTTCTTTAAAAGTCTGCTGATTGGTTAAGATCTTGGTGAGAACGGTGCGCATGGCTCCGCCCATCTTGGTGAGCTCTTCTAAGAAGGATATGTGCGGCTCTAACTGCTGTAGAACCTTCTGCAGATCTCTGTCAGCGGCCGACTCTGCCAGCACATGATAAGATGTTTGTGAGACAAAATAAAGCAGCATATGTTACTCCAGTGGGCACGATTAGCAGGACAGACACAGGCTAATATCACTCAAAAGCACAGAGAAAGCAGCTGACGTTATTTCTAATGACCCTATTCATTTTTTACCGTTAATACAAAGTATTTTTTCTGAACAGTTTATATGCTGAATCCACTGAATAAGCACTGTGGCTTTTAGTTCATGTCTATGAGCTTTGAGGCGATCTAGTGTAAAAATGAACAGAATAGCCTTTTGCTGACAAACACATAACATACAGATTTAGCCCAAAAGGAAAATAGAGGTACTCTGAAGTAGTTACAGCAGTACATCAGCATTCAAAATGTTATATTCACACCCCCATGTATACACACCTATTTCAGAAAAATATGTTGTTTATATGTGAAACATTTATGTAGAATAAAAATACAGACATGTAAATAAACGTAAATATTAAATCAAAATACATATTGTATCTGTGTGCGTTTACACATACATAAACGTAAACACAACACGCAAGCACATTATGCAAACAAAGTATTTTGTACGTGATTAATCGCAATTAATCATTTGATAGCACTTCTTTGATTCCCATTAACTTCCATTATATGGACAACAAAAATGGGTAGACAATATGCATAACCATGGAAAATGAAAAATAAGAGAACCACCAACATTCTGACAAAAAAAAAATAAAAAATCCCACCCTCAAGCAATTTAAGATGAAATCACTTTCTCACAAATAGTCACTACACTTCTATCAACATCTGACAGAAAGCTAAAACATCGTATTACAATAATCCACAGATATATCTAATAATCACGGGGAGTGAAAAGCTGATAAACTACATTAATACATTAAGGCACTTTTAACTTCAAACCATTGCATCCAGCTAAAATAAAAGTCCTCTATCCATAAAATGAGTTTCTGCAGGGAAAAAAAGTGCTCTTGTCTGAATAAAGAGAAATATGCAAAATATGCAAAAAATATGCGATATATTGCCACATAAATAATTGCGAAAAGCGATATTATTGTCATTTTAAGATCATTTTATGCCACTGAACGTAGACACAAGTAGCATGCAAAAAAAATTGTTCTTACCAAAAATGATTGAAGTCATGTACATATATTGTGCGATGAGTAAATAAATATATTGATTTTTGCGACAGGCCTAAACACAACTTACAATCCAAAACAGCCCAATAGAGTTGTGTGGATTTTGATGCTTCTCACTGGATAAAGCGTTCTGTATCATGGACTCACCTGGCTCAGTGTAGCCGTCTCTCAGGTACTGAATGATAGTGATGATGAACCGCGGCAGCACCATCTCAGACATGAGAAGCAGATCCCGAGGGACTGATGGCACGTTCTCTCCTGTTTTTAACCGATGCCTACTACAAAACCTGTTACACAAGAGCACTTGAATTAGAAATTAACATGTAAGCTGTGAAGAATTTGTCATTTACTGTACAAAAATCTCATTTTCATTGTACTAAATATAAAATCACACACTGGAAAAAGCCCAGTTTCGCCTGCATCTATACACCGTTTGTTTTCATAAAGATCAACAGGTCGATGCACTACAGAATATGCATTCTTCAGGTTTTATACTAACATAAAGGAGGTATAGGAATAAAAGGTCTGCGTTCATTTATTGTATGACTAAGTTTTTTTCCCATTCATTCTCATCACCAAGAGTTCAAAATTGGGCAGGGTCAAAACTTCCACTTAGCTTTCTAACTGGGAATGCCCCGTTTATCCCACGAAGCAATGCAAAGACATAATATAAAATATTAATTAAATATGTTCAATGGCATCTACAAATCAGTTCTAAATCATAAGCGTAAGCATTCCATAGAGCTGTTTTGGAATTTATAGTATCTGTCATGTCACATATAACTGATAACCTAAAGATTAAGCTGTAAGAAAGGCACAGTAAATAACTAGGCCAGGGATTTTTAAATAAGAATAAAGTGGACAGTCACTTTGAATCAGAAAGAACAACGCAAGTAGTTGACGTCACTCTCCATTGCAAAAGCGTTAGTGGAGCAGATTTTTTTCCCTCTACACTCCTTCCGAGAATAAAACTGTCAATATCCTCATTCCTGTACAGCCGAACACTTTTTGATAATTAAACCCTGTACTGATCAAACACAGCGAATCTCTTGAGCTACGGCTGACAGCAGTCATATCCAGCCCCCGTGTGTGAAGCTCCACGCGTCTGTCTATCTGTCTCACGACACCAATGTTAAAGAGAAGACTCTGTGCAGTGTGTAGTGTGAGAGGAGGAAGGGAAGAGACCCGTCACTGACCCTGTGGGTGGGTTAAAAATAACCCAGACTGGGTCACTCTCTGTAAGGCAGTGATCAGGTGCCACAGCCCACTCTACACTATTACCCCCCGACGCACTGGCCCTTATGTTAATACACACATATATATCTCAATCAGTGCACAGCTGTGCCCCAAACCGAACCAGTTGCCACATTCAACACTGCAAGTCAACTAAACCAAAGAGTCAAAAAATTTTAAAAAGTTTTTTTGTTTGTTTTGTAAACACATTATATTTTACTGGTCACATTTTCAACATCCAAATATTTGTTGATCTGGAACAGGTCAGGTTTGAGAGAGTTTTGCCCAAAATTACTGCAGATTCAGAACAAGCCCATCTCTATAATGGCCAAAAATAATGCTTAGCTAAAACACCTCTATAGTGTCAATTCAGGATGGATATATGATTTGATCATATCGGCACAAGTGAAATGATGCCCCAAGTAGTCAGGTCACTAGTTTGAGAATGAGATTAGAAACGCTGTTCTTATTTGTTGAGGCTGCTCACTAAGTTTTGAGACTAATATACAAAAAAATACATCGGGTTGGTTTCCAAAAACATTGTCTAGGTAGACAGCTTATTAAGTGATGCCCAACATTTCTGCTTATTTGTGGTACTCCTATGATGATGCTGAACCAGAATGCAACTCTAATACAATGTAAACAAGCAAGGTTAAGAGATCACAAAACTGTGTTGCTGCGGCTCATGATGATGACTAGGTAGACAGCACGCATGGTTTGATACCATTACACCCCCAAATACTAGCTATATTTAGATTTCTCCTAATACATCACACAAGTGAAAAGTTGTATGTGTAGTCAGCATGCTAGGTGCTAGGTGCTCGAATCATTGCTACACATCTTATGATCAGTGTTATTTTATCACCATTACGTTTTTGTTAATATTGTAAATTAGATTTGACTTTTTTCCATTTTTATTTTGGTTTTAATTTAATATTGGACTCTTATTCATTTTATTGGCAGTGCCTATTATTTTTAATCCAACTTAGACTAAACATGTTATTAAACAAAAGTGTTGCCTTGTAACTAGCGGACATAAAACATTGACTTTTATTACAGTTTTAGTTTAGCAATAATAGGCCAGATTGTTATGTTTTAAATATTAATAACAAATCATCATCATAGTTTTAATAATAATAGGTCAAGGGTTTATGACATAACAGCTTCTAGCTCTGGATGTGCCAAGGTTTGAGTGCTCCAATGATACCCACCATTCAGCTAAACCAGAATAAACATATAATTTTGAAAAATGGTGTGGAATTGGAACACACCGATGAAGAAGAAAAAGAAAAAAAACAACGGGAAGATTTAGCTCACGCGTTAAAGACTGAATTCACCTACACTGTCACACTACTATGACCCTTAAATTCTGCTGGTCATTTGTGACCCTGGACAACAAAACCAGTCTTCAGTAGCATGGGTATATTAATAGCAATGGCTAACAATACATTTTATGGGTCAAAATTACAGATTTTTATTTTCTGTCAAAACTCATAAGGATATTAAGTAAAGACTATGTTATTTTGTATTGTAAATATATACAAATAATTGTATTGCTTTGTAATATGCATTGCTAAGAACTTCATTTGAGTCAATTTATTAATAATAAAATCTATAATGATATTTTCTCAATATTTTTATTTGTTTGCATCCGCAGATTGCAGATTTTTAAATAGTTGTATCTGCCAAATATTGTTCTATCCTAACAAACCATAGTACATCAACGGACAGCTTATATATTCCCACAATTGACCCTCATGACTGGTTTTGTGGTCCAGGGTCACATTTCCGATATGTTCGTGTTATGATGTTCAATAACAATAATAATGTCGAAATTCACAACTCGAAGGGGTTTCACATGACAGGGCTGCTGATTTTGGCTGCGCCTAACCGCCTGCGCTACGACGCCCAAATCTGCGGCTGGCTCGGGATGCGCCTAAACGCTGTCCAGGTGGTCAGCTCACTGTCGAGGGTTAGAGAAACAGCCCCTGTCAGTCTGTGAGTGTCTACTGACCCGCTTTCTCGCATCACGTTCCCGTCCCCGCAGTCACAGGCCCCGCCGGCCTGACTCCGGAACATGTTAAAATCGTGGCCCGTGTGATCGCCGTTATTGAAGCACTCCGCGCATAACGACATGCACGGCGAGATGCCGCAAGTCCGGCAGCGGTACGCCACGAAGTTGGCAGTCCACACCAGTCCGCAGAGGGTGGCGTTATCGTAGGACCGGACGGTCCGGCAGAAGTCGTCGAAGCCATCCCCTCCAGCCAGCAGCCATTTACACCACTCCAGCGCCTCCGGGTCCGAGCCCCGCTCCGCGTTTAGCACGTTATCCAGCAGCTCTTGCAGCTGCCGCAGCCCCGAACTGTTGTCGCTCCGCTTCAGGTCTGCCTTCAGATGGGCGGCGGTGGATTTCTTGTCCCGGCGCAGCAGCGACGCCGCCATCATGCGCTACGGGTTTGTTGTGCTCACTTTATTTTGGTTGTCTTGTTGCTGTGATCGCGGCGCATCTCGCGAGATCTTGTTGCTACGGCTCGCCTGCCTGTCTCGCGAGAGTGGCGTGACACGGAGAGTTAAAAGATGCAGAGGTTTGCTGATTAGAAATTAGGTTTACTTTATTGGAAGATTTTATGTCCATAAATGTAAACGTACTAAAGTTAACTACATTTAAGTTAGTCAGCCGTTTACATTTAAATGTAGCCCGTGCATTTATTTCCTATGGCTACAAAATGCAAAATGAGTTCTGAAAACAAACATTTTATTTGTTTAAACATATGTTTTTAACTGAAATCAGAAAGTGAATCTGATTTAGGGTCAGGTGACAGGCTTATCTGACAAAAGCAGGCTGGTTACAACTATTTTGGAAGAATATCTTTACACAGCATCACTAGTTAAAAATTATGACTTAACAAAAAGTAGGCATCATTCATTTTATTTTGGTACAGTAGAAGGATGTTAGATTGCACAAATCATAGAAATGAGTAATCTTCTGATGCTCAGAGCGTAAATAGAAATGCGCTAGATTGTTGCAAACAAAAGTGTTTAGACAAATGGGTTTTCTGAATGCAGGTAATGTCTGTTATGAGCGTTTATATCTGCTGCTTATATCTTGCTGCTCTCATAAATAAAATGTTCATATGTTCCATTCTGATTTCTAAAGTTTCGATGCTCGAAATTTAATTAGACTGATTAATTAAATAATTAAATTGACAAATTTCCAACTGCAGTCGTGTGTGACACCAATGGTAAAAAGGAAAGCATTTGGAGATCCTGTAAAAATGAGTTAATCCTACAACTTTTATACTAACTTTATTCAATGCACTGCTGGCTCTATTAAAACAGACTATACAACCCTCAAATATTATTATTTATGTTTACAACTAAGAGTAAGGAATCGACCATGTGAGCAAACAACATAAATGTTTAATAGGTAAATTAAATATGTAATTACAGAATTCCTGATTTTTTTACTCTCTATTTCTTGTATTTGTTCTAGCTTTTTAGTGTTAACACTAACAGTATTATAATGAACAATTAAATGTAAACTTTACACATTTAAAACAATATATATATATATATGTATATAGGCCTACCTAAAATTGAGGTCTTCTAAACAGAAAATAAAATGTCTCACAAGTGCAATTTTGTATCATCCTCACCACCTGCTGGTCCATCTAGTCAGAGTAGAATTGTTATCATTCATTTGTAATGGATGTTCAGATCACTCAATTTACTTGAGTAATGCTTACTTGCTTTTTTAAGGCAATCGGTTTGCATGCAAGGAAATTAGACGTATGTTTAAGTAAAATACAACTAAAAAATCCCAAGTTGCAGGAAGTGTTACATGAGTTAGCAGAACTTGTGTGTAAGTTTACAACACTAAATAAACCTTAGTAAGTAAATTTCAATTCTTTTTTGACTTGTAGTGTGTTTTTATAGGCAACTGTTTTGCATGCTTTTTTTAATAAGGTCAACTAATTAGATTTTACAGTGTTGCTTGACTGATATGCTATATATATATGTTTTAGACATCAAATATAGATTTATTTCAATTGTTAGATGTGATTGTTTTATGTAAAATATATATTTTTTCATAATTGTATATATTTATAATTTTTATATTTTGAAATATATTTTAAAATATATAAAAAATGGGCAAAAATATGTTATAAATATATTTTACAATGTATTTTAGCTCATACATTTTTTGGCCATTTATGTGTATATTTTGAAATTTTTTTTTTTTTACCGTATGGGCCTATAACCTAAGCAGTCTCTGTTAAAATTATATTCTTAAAAAAAAGACATGCACACATTCATTCATGCAGACATTCATTTACAAACTGCTTGTCTTCATAAAAAAAAATGTTAAAAGAAAGATAAGATATACTAAGACATGGTAAGATAAGGATGCTCACTGACATTTATAAAACCACCTCTACATAAACAACATCATGACGAGATTTTTTTTGTAAAAACAAAGCACAGTTTATTAAACATTCAGTAACAAACAAACAGCCCATATGAATCAAGAAAAACAACATTTGTTTGCAAATTTTTTCACACAGGCTTCTATACAATCCTATTGCGGGGGTATACAGTATGCACGAAGTAAAGATGTCAAGAACAGATCTGGCTTGATTTTTCAGAGCTCTCCTGAGATGCTTTTCGAAGGATCTAGTTTGGGTGAAAGCTACTGTTAAAACAGAAATTGAATCACGTTTGGATTATTTTTTTTATGTTGGTTGTTTTAGATGTGCTGAAATGAAAGGCCCAGATATTACAGAGGTTATTAATGCAGAGCGGAAGCTTTATACAGCAGGAGCTGATGAGGTTAAGAGAGATATAACGATCGTCCCAATGCAGTATTCACAGGTGTGTCATGCTGTATTATCATTATAACACAATGTGGTGTCGTGATTCACTACACCTTCCTTTTCAGTATTGATGGTAAAGGCATGTATACATGGCTGCTGTGTTAGTTTAACATATTACGCCTCAAACGGCACTTATACAGAACAAACATAAACATATAACACATGGCATAGCCTGACATTCCAACAATACATCAATGTGTAAAAAAATTAACATAAAGTAAACAAGAAACTGGGTTTAAGGCTTTTTCCTGGACGTTGTGTGGGTTTTATAAATGAATAAATAATGATTTAAATGGTTGTTTGAGTAAGAGTTTTTCTTATCTTTTAAATAAATTAATATTTTCATTTATTGAGGGAGCGTTAAATTAATCAAAGTGACCGTGAAGATTATTCATCGAAGAAACTTGAAGAGTTTTACTGTACCCCAGAATGTACATTTTGTCATTAATCACCTACACTCATGTCGTATGATTAATAATACATTTTTTATTTTGGGGCGGAGTAACCTTTTAAGCACTGGAAAAATATATGAAAACAGTTATTTCTGTAATAATAATAATTCACAATATTTACACAATAATTCAATGTATTTTTGATTAGATTAATGCAGCCTTGGTGAACAAAGCATACAACTGGGAAAAAAAAAAAAAACTTTTAAAAATCTTATCAATCACAGACTTTTCAACGAAAAAAAACCCTAAATTTTATTCAATTCATATTTTTTTTGGATCACTAAATTCTTTTCACATCCAATTGTCAACCACATTCCATTACATTCTGTCATCATTCATTCGTTCATTTGAATTGACTGTTCTCTTTCTTTTGGACCTCAAAATATCATTTGCACACGCATATTCATACTGGCTTGTTGCAACTGGCTATGACTAACAGTCTCAGCCTTACATCTCAGCCTCAGCCTTATGCGTATGGCACACCAAAGTGGAAACACTTCAGGACTTCTGAAATGGGATTGGTTGAATTATGGAAAAGTGTGCGTCACATTCTTTAATGTTCTGCCTGAAAAACAAAGATATTGTAATGCCAAACCCCTCACAAAAGAAGAAAGCCGTTGTGTTTATAACTGTGACAACAAGCGCTTATCAGGGTAAACTAAATGGTGGATTTTCCAAGGTATGTGAAATATTTACATTTACCAGCATATTTATAATATATCCGAGAGTTTTACACACCAGTCCTATTATTGTGGCACTGAACGAAGCAAACTAATAGGTTGTTTGACACTTCAGTCAAATGGTCTCATGGACGGGCCTTGGCCAATGAATGGCTCCAATGGATTCCAGACCTTCAGCTATCAGACTAAAGGTCTGGCTACACAAGAGTATGCTAAATTAGACAACCAAAGCCATTCAGCAAGTGTGTTTCTGTTTTTAGTTTTTTCGTATTCTTCGTCCTTTCAAATCAAAATGCTAGCTACAAATGCAAAAATTTAGAAAATTGAAGCTGGTCCGAATTTTTTTATGATGGACTAAAGTATCGTGACACAACATGAGCAACATGAACATATATGTTTCAGCGTGCAAACACTGGATTAAAAATTTGGAGTCAGTATGCAATGGCATTAAGGACTGACAGAATTCTCATTTTTGGTTAAACGTTTCCTGCAAAAACATCTCAGTACAACTGAAGAAATGACAACACCAAACTACTGGTCTGTTTAAGACTCATACAGTGGCCTAGAGAGCTCAAACTTAAGAAAACGCATGCAAACAGAAGAAAACACATACAAACTGCAAATTCTCACAACGCAACCAAACACAGAAACGCTGCAAATAGCACAGACCACAACGGAAATGTTTCGGGGGGACCTCAAAAAGTGACGAACCCATCTGGGACCTGATTTTTTTCCGTGGCTTTTGGTCAGAGCAGAGATGTTGTCGTTGAACTAAAAGGTGAGGTTTTGTGTTTATTTTAACAACCTGATCATACGGTCTTTTGGATATTATTAGACTAATCTGACGAATTACACACTTAACTGTGAGACATTACTTTAATGCTATGTTTAATGCTGGGTTCGTCACTTTTTGAGGTCCCCCTGAAACATTTCCATTGTGGTCCGTGCTATTTGCAACGCCTCTGTGTGTTTGGTTGCGTTGTGAGAATTTGCAGTTTGCATGTGTTTTCTACTGTTTGCATATGGTTTTTTTCTGTTTGCATGTGTTCTCTTAAGTTTGCAGCACGTTAAGCTCTCTCAGCCACCGTACTGAAAGCTCTAAAATACATCCCCCTAATCTATCTGACATTCAGTGATGTTACTACTCCTAGCTCTGCAATTCTTCCAGTGTACTTGTATTTTCTCAATCTATTAACTCCCTGGGTCACAAGTCATAATGGAGCAAGCCAATAAACGCTACAGGAAACACTGTGTACAGTAAGTGCACATTCCTAATGATATGGTATATAATTTAAATGACATCTACTGTTGACATAGAGCATGTAACATGCTAGAAGCTCCAGCCCAAGTTCTGGTCTCATAAGGTGTGTCCCATACTGCTGCTGACCAGTCCTTTAACGTTTGTCACCGGTCTGGCGTCATGTAGCTGTTTGCGTCTGTCTATAAATGCTGCAAGTCTGACAGTGTCCAGCGGTGTTTTGGAGTAATCTCCACTATGAGCACTGACCCACGGGTGCTGCAGACATGTGGCTGAGCTCGGCCTCTTCCTGGGGTCGTGGTGAAGCGTGGACACAATGAAGTCTTTGGCGGCCTGGCTGACGTCACTGAAGTACTCCTCAGGAAAGCAGAAGTCCAGCCTGCAGATGTTGACGCAGGTCTCCTCCAGACTCTCATCCAGGAACGGGGAGACTCCACTGAGCATGACGTAGGCCAGCACACCTACACTCCACACGTCTGTGGACAGGGACACTGGGGTGCCCTGGATGAGTTCTGGAGCGGCAAACTCAGGGTTCCCCAGGAGAAGATGCACGTAGCGGTGACCCGAAACCTGCACAGCATCGCCCAGGTCTGAGAGCTTCACACAGGGAACCGGCACATGGAGGTCCACCAACAGGTTTTCAGGCTGAAAAATGAAAAAGAGTTAAAAACTGAATACTCTAAAGTACGCTTCTAAACTCTTCTTTGTGGTCACCTACTTACACTCTTAAAGGGTTAATTCACACCAAAAGGAAAATTCTGTCATTAATGACCACGGCCTCATGTGGTCGAAGACCTCATCTTCAGAATACAAATACAAATATTTGGTGAAATTTGAGAGCTCTCTGATGTCACTTGGACTGTTTTACCAATGTCCTTGCTGTGTTTTAAAACTTGTCCTGGTGTAGTCTTTGTTTTTATTTAGGTATTTAGCACGTATGTTCTTGGGTCTTGGTATGCTGGGGTATGCCGCTAGAACATTGCATTTGCTAAGGTGTTCTGAGTGGGTTGTTTTGGACAAGTGCATGTAAGTCAAATGTCCTTTTTACTAAATAATAAGCTGTCATTTGATGTGGTGGTATGATGTTTTACCTTGAGGTCCAGGTGAGCTACTCTGCATGTGTGCAGGTGCTGCAGAGCTTCCAGAGTGTCTTTAATGAAAAATGCCACCTTCTCCTCCATCAGCTCGTCGTGAGCTACCAGATAGTCCAGCAGACGCCCATCCTCAACCCTGAATAAATATAAATAAATCAAATAAAAAATAAACCTGAGATTGGTGTTCCACAAGAAGAACGTTCCTCCTGTTTCATACAGCAATGTACTTTGTTTTTTACTGAATAGATTTAGAATATGTTGAGTCTAATAGATCTACTGCCCTCTATAGCAGTGACCTTCAAACCTGTCCTAGAGCCACCCCTGCCCTGCACATTTTCTATATCATCTCCCATATCAGATACACCTGATTCAGGTCTTGCAGTCTCTACCGACGAGCTGATAAATAGGACCAGGTTGGATGAGAGAGACATACAACATGTGCAGGGCAGGACAGGTTAGAAACCACTTTTTATAGAGTTATGCAGGGATGACATCATTCTGGAAGTGAGCATCATCCTGGTTCTATTGACAAAAAAGGTAGGCTTTTAGATTATTGCAGAAAATATGTTTTTTATATGGTTCTCATACATTTTGTTTATCAAGGCATAAATGAATCCCTGTTGGGCCCTCTATCTAATCAAGACCCCTGGAATTGGGTGCCCCCATCTAATCCCATATTGAACAATAAGCGATCAATGGAAGTGTCTTTGCTTTTTAAGTGGATTTACTCACAGCTCAAGAACCAGCATGTAGGCTGTGGGGGACTCATAGGTATCAATCAGCACCACCAGCTGTGGATGCTGGACATTACGCAGGATATCAGCCTCATGGGCCACCTGCTCTTTCTTCTGCATCTTCTTATTGACAAACTTCACAGCAACCTCTTTCTTACTGGCTTTACTGAGACACTTCCTCACCACTGAGAAACGACCCCTGAAACAAAACATGGTCAGCAGAGTTTGTTACTGACTGAATGAAGGTTGATGGACTGCATTTTAATAATAAGTATAAATGAAATAAAAATAATAAAAAATCTATACCGTCCAATTTCACATAATTCTGTAAATGCAGATTCAAAGTTGTCTTTCCACTGGATTCCAGTGCCATCGTATGTCGAAGCTTTATAATAGAGAAGAAAAATTAGCAAAGAAAAGTATTTTGAACACTATTTATAGTGCTGGTGCTGCCTAGTACAGACAGTACTTCATAGGCATCATACTGTAGGTGCGCTTTGACAAGAAGAATTTTCCCAAAAGGCATAGGAGCCATATTCTTTCTAGAATATATTAGTTTGGCTACAGTGGAAGGCAGCATTGCATGTATCTTTTGTTGAGAAGTCAATCTGAGATTAAAATGTGACAAGCTCTGTTATTTATTTGTTACATGTAAATACTTGCCCATCTAAAATTCAAATCCATATTATTCATAACTGGTACTGATCACTGCTTGAGTGATTGGTTTATGAACTCTGTAGATATTGAAGAGTTAAAGGGATTGTTAATAATAATAAAAAAAACACTTTTCATTATCATCACACACATTTAATTATTAAACGATTAATAAAAAAAAACTAATAATAATTTTTTATTGGCATAGATTTTTAGAAAACAAGATTTACAAGGGCTTTATAAGTTTTGTTTACAGTTAGTTTGTGTTTAAATGCATGTTAATATATATTAGTGCAAACGATTAATCGCATAATATGTGTACGTATGGTTTATATTTATTATGTATATATATATATATGCTGTATAATATATCATAGCGCTATATAAATAAAGGTGACTTGACTATACACACTGTATATATACACACTGCCCTCCAAAAGTTTGGAAACACCTCTGGCAAAGTGTGGTTTTGGATGATATCAACATAAATCCTTATAATTGTTTTGTGCAAATACTGTAAAGTAGCCTGACATTATCATTGAAAACCTGCAATAATAACTTTCATGTTGATTACATAATAATGGGAATATGCACATGTCAAAGGTGAGCTATGGGAGGAACTGAGCCAGGATGTCTGTAATTTGACAGCTCGGATGCCCAGATTATGAAGAGCTGTAATAGCTGCTGATGCTGGATAATTTGATGAATAGAAAATATTTTCTATGTATAAGAAAAGTATATTCGATGTATAAACTGTTTATGTAAAAAAAACATGTTTTCGTGTTGTCCCTTATCAGTGCAAAATTATCACAAATTAAAAAGGATTCATGCCAATATTGCCCTAAACCCCACTTTTCTAGGGTGTTTCCAAACTCTTGGAGGGCAGTGCTTTCCGTCCATAATAAAAAAGTATTTTGGTGGCAAAACATGGAAATAAGCTGTTTTTTTATTGATTATTATATTTATTTTGTTTGGCCAGTGTCACTGTGGGTTTTGGTTATTTTGCTGTTGTAAGCATAGACATGTATGTATATATATATACTATATATATATATATATATATATGTATGTATGATTGTAAGACCTCTGAAATAATATAAACTGATATAGAACTGTAAAGTATTCATAGAGCTAATACACTTTCAAGAGTCTTTCAAGATAATCCATTTCAGTTATGATACAGCTATCTAGACAGGAAGGCGGTTACTTGATTTGAGTGTATTGACCTGTGCTGGGTAATGTCACCATGTTGGAGGGTTCACTGGGAGGGCTGATGCCCCAAGGGTTACTGGCACTGACTCTGAACTGATAATGGCCACCGGGAATCAGATTCTCAATCTTCACACACACGTCTGTAGTGGAGACCACCGACTGCTGCCACACCAGAGAGTCTACACACAAATACACAAACACATGTTATAGATATACAAAACTTGATTATGTAAAATGTTATTCCTGGAAGATTAAAGTGGTGTGACATTGAATGGGTAATACACTGTACATCAAACTCTAGTTTCAAAGAGTATTTCCACTTCATGATCCTCTCATTACAACAGAAAACAGGCCGTAGGTCTTACTTCTCCCAGTGGATGTCTGTCTGTGTTTCTATGTGCTGAGACTGCTGGGAGTTCACAGCTGTGTAATTGTTTACCTTCCTGTCTGTACTCCACAGTGTAGTTGGAGATGGCAGAGTTTCCTGAGCTGGCAGGAGGAAGCCAGTGGACAATCACTGCAGTGCTGCCGGCTTCCTGTGCCACGGGCCGAGCAGGGGCTGCTGGGATACCTGCACCAGAGAACGTAAGGATATTCAAACATGTGGAAAGCTGAGCTGTACACTCCTCATCTTTATTCCTCTTTGTTTCGTTTTACCTTGTACTTTAATAGATGCAGATGAGGAGGAAGTGCCATGATCATTCACAGCCACGCAGGTGTAGATGCCAGTATCCTGAGGCATCAGATTACAGATCTTCAGCACTATATCACCTGATTCCCTACAGTGATATAGGCACAGTACAAAGAGAGAGCATTTCATTTTGAAGGTACTTTCAGAAATAACAATAAAAGGACAAAATGCTCATTTTATACGTATTTAATAAAAGCAATTATGTCTAAAAATATATTTACAAGTACTGTCGAATGCTAATCGCATCCAAAATAAAAGTTTTAGTTTACATAATATGAGTGTGTACTGTGCATATTTATTGTGTGTATATATAAACACAGTACAAACACATGCATGCATACATTTAACAAAAATGTGCCATGGTTTTATATATATATACATATACATACACACACATATACTGTACATATACACATATACATTTGTAAATATATATATACTGTATATATATTTACAAATGTATATACAGGTAAATATTATATATATATATATATATATATATACACACACACACACACACACACACACTTATGTAATACGTAAAAAAACTAACTTTTATTTTGGATGCAATGAATCATGATTAATCACTTGACAGCACTACATTTAATACAATTTGTATTATTGTTTCATTATACAATTGTTTAATTAATTATAATTTATTTGAGTTGTTCTTGCTTGAATAGCTAATTCAATTATGCAAATAACAGTACACATTTTTTTATTTTATTTTTTTTTATTTCATAATGCACAACCTACCACCCATGTGAAAAACTAATTGTCCTTTAAACGTAAAATCTGCTTTAGTTCAGCCACATTGGAGGTATTTTTGATCATGAAGTTGAGTTCCTGCTACAGTATCTTGAGGTGGACTTGAACCATTGTCTTGATGAATAATCCTGTTGTAATTGAAATTCAATTTCAACAAAAAAATCTTGTTGATTCTTGAAATTCAGTTTCAACAAAAGGCTTTTCTGCCTCACACTTGTCCATGGACACCATTTTCGGTCAATGGAGTCAAGAACACTGATGGTTATTGGTGCAAGAAAGGCCTCTAATTCCTACAGTGCTGTCCTTGGGTCTTTTGTCACTTTACTCTGTCTTTGAAGGAATTTTGTAAGATCAGCCACTTCTGGGAAGGTTTGCGCTGTGAGGTTTTTCATTATAGGTAATGCCTCTCACCTTGGCTCTTTAGACTTCAAGAGTTTTTTAATGCTATTCTTGATTTCAATCACCTTCTTTCCAAGCTGCCTTTATGTTAGATTTTATTTTCATTTCTGAAGCTTATATAAAGTGCCTTTGAGGTACTTATACGCCCCCTTTAGAGGTAAACAAGCGAAGGGTACCAGCACAGTGACAGATGTACATTGTGACTGATTGTGGGTTGTACCTGATATTAATAGTGAATCGGTTATTGTTGACCAGCAGACTTTGATCGGGTCCTTTCAGGGTGATAGTGGGCTTGGGTCGAGCGCAGACTTTACAGCATAGCACCACGGTCTCCCCCAGAGCACAAGTCACGTCTGCAAGAGGCGTCAGGAATTCTGGAGCCACTGGACATCCACATACAGCACAGTGACCTTCTCGTACATCTCACGTCATTCAAGGGAATGTTTAAGTTCTAGATCAAGCTACAGGTGACCTATGTATGATCCCAATTAATAATAACATCACAACATCTGTTCATTTTTTATAAACTCACCCTCTTGGATGAAATTAGGGTTCAGTAACTGCAAAACAGACAGATGAGTGTTACATGTGCATACTTTAAGCAGTCTAGACTATTAGAGAGTCATAAGAAGTACTGAATTGTTCTACAAACACAAAAAGAAGGGGGTTGTGTCATGTGTAATGTCAGCACCAATCAACAGAGGGCAGTAGCATCACATGACATGATGCTGTATTTGAAACGGCATTTAATTCATACTATTTTCCCCCCATATAAAGATAAGAGGGAATTGTAAGTGTAGTATGTTAGTATGCTTTTTTTGCACGTTCAGAATAGCATACTACTAATGCTGCAGCATGCTATTAAATTAGGAAAAATCAGAGACACACACACATTATATATTAGTGCTCTGAACCGATTTATCACATCCAAAATAAGATTTCTTTAGATAATATATTTGCATGTGCGGTGTATATTTAAGTATATATACATACAAACACATGCATGTATATATTTAATAAAAATATGTTATGTGTATACTGTATATTAAATATATTTAGATATATCAAATATAAGAAAATAAATATTTAGCCTACATATGCATTTGTAAATACTTTTAAAAAATATATACTGTACGTGTGTTTTAATATAAACATAATAAATAAAGACAGCATAAACACATTATGTAAAGAAAAACATATATTTTGGATGCGATTAATCATGATTAATTGTTTGACAGCAGTAATATAAATGCATATACACACACACACATATTATATGATTGGCAGTATGTACTATGATGGCTGGCCATGTTTCAATTAAAAGAGCCAGTCATCTTTCTGAAAGAGGTCTCATTTATATTTCATACATCTTTTTGTTTTCAGTGCTGGATTTACTAACCAGTATATAATAAGCAGGATTCTGAACATTGGAACAAATATGAACAAATGCTTCATATTGGGGTTAAGGCCCATTCATAGCAGCCTAACCAGCACGATTACTAATATAAACATTGTTCATTATGAGTGTGTGATATTGTTATTTAGTTGAATGTTTTAATTCATCAGCTGTTGATTTTATTTTATCTGTGGTGTGGACTGCCTTGTTTTTATACAATCAAAATGTTTTTGAAAAATGTATATTTATAGTTATTGTCCTTATTGTGAAAATGGCAGTCACTCGACAATTAGTTAGAATAATAACTTACAACAACAATAACGTGTAAAAATAGGTTAACATATCTATTTGGATTACAGTATCTATTTACTAATAAATTTGGCTTATTAAAAAATAATAATTAGAATGAGAAAAAAATATATATACTATATATATATTTTTTTTTTTTTCAAAAATTGGGCAGCATGCATTGAGATCATTATCTCTACCTCCATACTAGTTTTGGGGTCTAGTTCATCCTCACAATCAGACTCATCCGAGCTGCGGGAGTCCTGTGGTTTGGGTTGAGAGAGAAGAAGGTTACACACGTACAGTACAGAAACACAGAGTGATGGAGAACTCCAGGCCAAAATCACAAGTGTCATTCAATACAAATAAAGAAAACAGAACTTAGTACTTTGGCATTTTACTAAAGAATAATAATAATTAAAGTTATTAAGTTATAAAGTAATAAAGTTATTAAATACATTTTTACTAAATTATTGAGATTATAAAAAACAAACTGAAATGTTGGGGTTAAAAAAATGCATATAAAAACAAACAAATAAAACAAACCTTTAGGTTTAAAATAATAATAACACAGTTTAATAAACACATTTCACTAAACGTTTGAGATTATTTAAAAACTGAGATTGAAATATTGGAAAAAACACCAAGACAAACCAAAACCAAACCTTTATATTTCAAGTTTGACACACCGTTGTATTCCGATTAAATTGTTACCAGATTACGCAGTAAACTTTTCAATGTAAAAAATTCATATTTCCAGCACTGTTTGTGACTGTCAGTGTCATGCTGTCATTAATCAAACACAAGCGGGGTGAGTGATGTGTTCAGTGTTTATTTCTGCACAGGTGAAGATGCGCAGCTCAGTCCACACACACACGCACACACACTCTTCCTCCTACTCACTTTCACAGTGACCTTGCTGCTGAGAATTTCCTTTGGCTTACGCAGTCCATTCTCAACTTTAATGTCACTTTTGAGGGGCGCACTGTCCTTCTCTGCACGCTTGCGAGCACGAAGCGTGTTCCACGAGAGCGATTTCCTGTCGTGTCAAAACATTAATTTTCATCTCATCAAACCCACATAAACTGGAGGAAATGCTAATCTAACAGTTAGGAAAAGCAACTTAAAGTGCTCGAGGGGAAAAATGAAAAATAAGAGGGTCTGCAAAAACAAAAAGCAAGACACCTTAAAAGCATTATTTCACGGCTCTCTGGAATGCTTGATTCTGATTGGTCAGTTGAGACATTTGCAGGTTCGTTCTTTTAGAATAATAACCGC
>JAUCNO010000943.1:3436349-3449739 GCA_032353835.1 Enteromius viviparus | reverse complement strand
GTAAATAAAAATCCACCCTCCGGGGCTCAAACTGCCATCTGCTTGTTGTGTGATTCGTCCGCCTGCGACAATATAAAAAGTCACTTAATAAGTAAGAGTAGGAGCAGGACAAAATAAAAAATGTGGTGCTTTACAATACGTTTCATATTACGTTAGCGGTTTTGCAAATAAAAATACCAAATTTAATTGCATCATTCATTTAAGTTATACAATTTTTAACAATCAAGTAACAAACAGACAACAACCGCTTCCACTAAGCTATACAGTAGTGTAGTTCAAAAGCATCTTAAGCTTAAGCTGATCGTAGACCCATTGAAACCAATAGAGCTATGATGTACTTAAGATTACGATGCTTTTTGGAAACGCAGCCCTGTTTAGTAGTTTAACTTACTTTAGCTTTATTTAAGTTAGTGACGGAGTGGTTGGCTAGTTAGGCTAGCGTTATACAGTTAATCCAAAACACAAACAGTGAACAGCGAACGTTGGCAAACATCATTTCGCATATCAAAAAAGAATTTTAATAAAACGTATATTAAACACATAGATACACATATGCACTTACAGCGATGATTCTTGAACAAATTCAGAAGTTCATCTCAATCCAACACGTCTCACTAAACGCAGATTCCGAATGGTGCAGGTACTGGACAGTGCAGGTGTCCACTGCAAGTGACGACACTAGCACAGAGGAAGTTTGGGTGACTGAGATTGCATGTCTGAGAGTGCACGTCTGCAGCCAGACCCTATTGAATTAATCTGCTATGTCACGTATATGTCAAATTATGTTGTCTAAGACAGGTTATGTTGTCTAAGTAATATCAAGTTGTCATGACGTGAGGAGCCTAAATCTACCAATCTCCAACCCCTAGATGTGGATCCAACCACGCCCCCTGGATCTCCTGAGCTGCAGCGAGCCCTACTTGCATGAAATAGACACTAACAGGTTATGTTGTCTTGGTAATGTCCAGTAGTCATAACAGAGACACTGACTGAGTATGAAGTATTGGTTATTAGCAAGTCATGACAAAGGCATCTAAAACAATGTCATCTTTGCATTAAAAATGAATGATACTTAAAGGAGTTGTCATAAACATGCACCATGCAGCAATCTCCTTCATATCTGTGACGTATGTCATGTTATGATTATGAATGTGTCATGTCAGTTTAATGCACACACCTTCATGTAAAGTGTGACCATATGTATCTCTGCACTAGAGGCAATAAAACACTTTTATTCCTTTTCCCACAAATTTACAGAGTTTCTATTAATAAAGTGTAATTTTTGCACAATTACTTGAAGAATATCATGTTATGACTTCAAAACAATCTTAATATGCTGGGAGATTTGAAAACTGATGCTTTTGAAGGTTATCATCACACATGTCCAGCTTCATACCTATGTTTTCATAGACACTAGGTTTGTTTGGTAGCTCACAGAGTACAGAGATGAGCTCTGGTTCAATCCTGTGTAACTACGGTTCAACAAAACACTTCAGATCTGTGTGAAAGGAATTTGAAAAGACACGTTGCATCAACAAATGTGTTTTTATATCAGTTTTGTATTTGTTAACACCATCAGGTAGGTTTAGCGTTGTTTTCGTATAGGGCATATTTCCAACATAATGGAGCACTAACTTTCAGTGACAGTCCAATGATATTTCAATTCTGAACCGCTGCAATACAGACCTGTATCAATCTAATAGGTGCCAGGGGTCACTTATTGAATCTGTGTTTCAGTGCCATTCAGCGGACATTTGTCTGCAGTAAGGTATTTAACAATTGTGTTGCACAAAAAGTGCACAGAGGCACATATTTTATGAGACGGGTGGGTTTTAGCTGTCATATATGCACAGCTTGAAGCTGCCCATAAGCTGTCGCATTCCAGAAGTCTAAAAAAAATATTGTTGTGCTGTTTGTTATTGTTAGAGCTTCAAAGCCCTTTGGTCACAGTTCACTTTCATTGTGTTGAAAAGATCTGCGTCAGCGTTGTGCTAAACAGAAGTCATGCTGGTTGGCTTCATATTTGTTGAATGAACTCTGAGTCATTCTTCACAGTGAATCATTTTTTTGTTGTTGTCTGCTGCTCTGTGTCACAGCTGATGGCTACAGGCGAAAAGAAAAAGTCAGCTAGTGAGTCACTGCACTTTGAGTACACACTAAACTTTAAAACACCATTCCTGTGTTCAGAAGCATTAACCCGTCTTTGATGTTTGGCTTTAAATTGTTTGCACAGCCTTATGTGACATGTACAAGCAGCTGTGCTCTTTTTAGCATCTACTTAATTATCTGTCTACCTTTAATGTTAGAAATATCAAAGTTTGCAGGACCTCCGGTCATTCTGTCGGATCACAGCTATTTGAGGAGGTTGTGTTGGACATGAGTTTTGGTTCAGTGCAGAGAGAGGAGCAGCTGGCCGGTCTGCCTCTGGACTGTCCTGCTAGGGACCAAGAAAAGGAATTTGACCTCAGGTCAGCATCATAAAGCATTTTCTTCTCAAATCACTGTCAGCTGGTGCAGACAAAACAGAGCTGCCATGTGGTTCCTGTTAAGTTGCTTAAAACGTTCTTAAAATTATTTTGCATGATGAATAATATTTTTAATAACGCAGTTTTGTAACAATGTGGATGACTGTACTTTATTCTGTTTATTACATGGCTATAAATTAATAGGTAGACTTGAAATATAGATTCACTGAACAAAGAATTATTTTGTCCATGCAGTGAAAGTCAGGGGGGTCCAAAAGAACAATGGGTCTCATTACATGACAAACACACAAACAAAACACAAGACATGATGAAAATGATTTTCATTTGTGTTTGACAGATGGATAAAAAAATCAAAAACACTTGGAAATATATTAAAGTGAGTAAACAACGACAGAATCAAAATTTTGGGGGGATTTATCCATTTTAAAAAAAGAAGTAAAGTATAGTAAGTCTAGTAATCTGTCTGGCAAAAAATAAATAAATGAAAAAGAAAAAAAATCTACACCAATATAATTAACAAAAATATGATATAAATTTGCTGTTAAGAAAAAGTGAGCATCATCAGGCTTCTGAAAAATGATTGTTTCTTCATCTCTCGTTCATGATTATAGGCCTATATAAAATATATGTTTTGCCGGCACAATAAAAGGTTGATAATACCATTTGAAATAATAATAATATCATATTAAGACATGTATTGGTAGATTGGTAGAATGATAACTGATATTTTATGTTTTATGTCATAAACATGCATTTATTTATCTAATATTATTTTTTTTTACATTGCAAGCCATCAGAATTTCATTGTTTTGGCTATATAAATATCAACAAATGTAGCCAATTGTGTATTTTTGCTCAGTTTGGGCCTCTAAATAAAATGTAAGGAGTTTTTTTACTCCTCGAGTTTAAGCTCCATATCATGACATATTATGAGCCATATAAAAATTAGATGAGAAGAAAAGAAAAAGAGAAAAACAGTCCCAAATGTGAATAAATAAAAAAATGTGATTTTTCTGACTGTTATTTTCAGGGTTTTGATGTTTTTAAGTTGCCTGTCTTTCATCCTCTTTGAGTCTCTATCGATATATTTTAAAATGAAGTATGAAGCATGAAGTATAAAAACCACCTGGATATTTTCACCAGCAGAACAAAGACATTTCTTTCAGACATTCTGTCTAAAAACATTCCTGACGTTCCATCTTTCTCTGACTAAGCTCGTTTTACCGTCCCTGTGGTTTAGGATCTGTCTGTTATGTTTGCGATCCCAGTTGCTTCTCAGTCAAAGAGAGCAGGACAAAAACAACAGAAACCATAATAACACACTGTATTCAAGCCCTCAATGTGTCGGCGTGAGCGGGACCGAGCTGTTTCAGTCTTATCTTCAACTTCATAAAAATATGAAGGCGTATCAGACTAAAGAAAACACATTCTTTCTGTATTGTGTCTAGTTTTGCTGGCGAGATACTTTACTGGCCTCCAAACCTAATGATTTCACCTCCTGACCCTGAAAGACCAGGTGCAGAAATACTTCACACCCTCGGATCTCTTATAAAGTGCCTTTACTTGGTATGAAGAGTCCATCAGTGTGAAAGCAGCAATTCATTCACTGTAAAAAATAAAGGTTATTATTGGCATTTATGGTTCCTAAGTTTTCCACTGAATGTATAGTGGGGAAAAAATGTTTCAAAGGATCTCAGATGATTGAATGATTTTCATCGGCACTGAACAAAATGAAAATGAAAAAAGAAACTTTTTATCTCATGACTTTTTTCTCACAGTTCTGACTTGTTCTTCCAGAATCACTCGATATAAAGTGGTAAATGTGATATATTTTTTTACTCTGTAGAAGAAACGGCTTGTATAATTTTTTAAAGGGATAGCTCACCCAAAAGTGCAACTTTTTGTTAAAAATGTCCTCAGCATCAGGCCATCCAAGATGCAGATGAGTTTGTTTCTTCATCAGATTTGGCATTACAGTAAATCACTTGCTCAGCATGGGTGGATGGGCTGATAAAAACATCACAATAATCCACAGCACTCCAGTCCAGCAGTTAAAGGAATAATTCACCACCCTAAAAAACAATTCTGTCATCAATACTCATCACTAAGACATTTCAGCTTTAAACACATCTGCTCAAAATCCATAACACTTCTTCCATTATTTCATTTAAGCTTAAAAAAAGTTGAACATCAAAATTGTTTAAGGACATGAGTAGCATAGGATGTCTAAACTAAACACTGAACAGCGGCAGAGCTCAGGCTCACCCTCTTTGATGTTCTTAGTTTCTGAAAATCCATGCACATCATCAGGTCCAGAGAGTTTTTTTTTTTTTAATCAGAAAATAGCAGATTTGTCTCATTATAAATAAACACTAGGTGAAAACTTTACTTAAATCAAACATGTGCATTTGCAATAGTTAAAACAAATGCAGCAACATCTTTTGGCACAATGTCTCTCTGTTGATATAGCCACTCAGGTTTGTTATGCTAGTGTGTGTGGAAATGTCTAAACCCTGCGGGCTGTAAGGAACCCTGTGTTAGTTTGTGCCGAGGAAGGTCAGTCAGACAGCAGTCCTGGATCTGGGCTAGAAAGAGGCCATGAGAAATAATCCACCCTAAGTGCCCTTCCTGCTGGGGGCTCTTCCTGCCCAGGGACGGTGAAAGACACCTCCAAAAAAATGTTTTGATTCTAAAGCTTCATTAGGAAAAGGCTCCTCAGGCGTTCTGCTCAAAAGTAACATGCACATCACCACATGGGCATAAAATTCATATAACACTAGGGGGGACAGTAAACATAAAACCTCTCAGGAGCAATTTCTGAAGGGGACACAAATAATACAGTCAAATTGTACTTATAAAGATATGTCAAAACTGTGGAAAACGTTGCTTCTATCATTACTGTAGCATGGAGACTGTGTCGTTATGGTTACTTCGGGTGGCTAATTGTGGCCGTTAATGCCAAATCGCCACAAATAACGCCACAAAACCCCATGCATCACCAGGAGACTTTTAAGAAGGAAGTGTGTGACTTAGGACCATAAGCACACTGTAGCATGTCCCTAACAAAAGAAATAGGCTACAACTCAAAACCTTGCAGAGCAATGCCACTAACAATAGAAATGAGTTTTGCACAGACAAGCATCGACCCAGTCTGGCATTCTAGCTTGGAAGCACATCCTCTGATGACAGATTTGTTCGTATGGTGCTTCCTGTCATTATTCTAATACTACGGTATTTCACAAATGTGTGCATTATTATTTTATTTTTGAATTAATGATTATGATTATATAAATGATAAATGATTATATTAATTATATAATTACTGTATCATAAAAAGCATTTAATCATTTATTAAATTTGTTATGTTTTATGCTTTATAAATAAAGATTGATTAATGTATTGTTTTTTATTATAAATAATTATATTGCACGCAATGTTAACACCATTGTATTAGGTTTATCATAAATAAATATTACATAAAGTAAATAAAATAGACCTAAAAGAATACATTATACCCATCCCAGTCTTGCTAGCTGTGTGTCCATTAACTGATTGACTTAGGGTTAGGGATCGACTAACCCTTGTCCCCCTATTTGTATATTCATAATATAAACATATGTTGATATAAGTTTATATATTTTATATCTGCAAATTAATTATTATTAATATAGCCTAATGGCTAGTGCAGCCATTAAATCATCGTTAAGGAATTAATCATTCGCGCATTTTCATTTGCAAGTAAAAAAACACAGCAGGCTTATGTCATCACCCACCGGCATACTGTCTACAATCATAAAGGATACTAGCAATAACTATGCACCACTGATCTATATAAATCTATTACGTCATAATATGACATTCCCACGAATTAATTACTCTTGGCCAGGACAAAATGAAGTGAACCGAAGTCCCCGTATAAAACACTGAGAGAAGTGCTGGATGGTGAGGATTGCTCTCAGTCTGTCGCCCTCTGCTGTATAAACGCCTCCGACTACTCCTGAACAAAATGTCCACAAAACGTCATTGATATTGTAATCACATCTCAGATTAACTCCCGTTGTCTTGCTAAGGTTCATTTCATAGTCAGCATTATAACATATCTAAATAACATATCTAAAATATAATTTTTAATAATAATAATAATTATATATATATATATATATATAAAATTTTGATTAATGGTAATAGTTTACTATAAGTACAACCTGTAATAGATATATATGTATACTATGTAGTTATGTGAAGGCCTGATGAAAAGATGACAGTTGTAATGTGTAAAATTATTAAGTGACCTTCGTATTAAAAACTCAATCCTTGTGATGTATAAGTGCAGAGATTATCACAGAGATTATAGTAGTTTATTATAACTTTTATTTAAGATTTTAGTCATATTGTTATGATTTTGTCATTAATAATAATAATAATAATAATAATTCTGTCTAGCTGTCAATTCAGTTTATATTATAATTAAAGTCATTTGACAAATTTTACTTTTTTATTTACTAGTTTAATTATCACTTTAAATTATATTTAGAAATGTAATAAATATGCATATTTTATGTAATTTCAAATTACTATAACTGCAACCTGTTATAAATATATGTTAATGATAAATTGTATATTTTACGACTAAATGTCTGGGTCTGGTATGATACAATCTAATAAATAACTATAGAAATATATTTAAGTATAATAATGTATATTTCATGTATTTTATATTTTAAGTTTTTTAGTTACCAACAACAACACTGCTAGACTACTGGAATGTTTCTTTTCAAGACACCAGTATCATACAACTTTTAACAACAGTGGAAATGGGTTTGTTGTGTGGTGTGTTGTAGTTGATTACGGTAGTGAGTTTGTTGTGTTTTAGTTGATTACAGTAGTGGGTTTGTTGTGTTGTTGATTACGGTAGTGAGTTTGTTGTGTGGTGTGTTGTAGTTGATCACAGTAGTGTTTTTGTTGTGTGGTGTGTTGTAGTTGATTACGGTAGTGAGTCTATTGTGTTTTAGTTGATTACGGTAGTGAGTTTGTAGTCTGGGGTGTATTCCTTGATAACTTATCATTTGGTAAAACATAACCTCTGGGTTGATTGACCCCAAACTCGCATACCGTGAGTATGTCGGTTCCAAAACACCCGATAGGAGTTCGTTTAATCAACCTCCCACTGGTTACCCAGAGTTAAAGCGCGTACATAAAGACATTTTTAATGGATCATAAATTTCACGAGTCAAAATGGAAAATGACAGTGAAAAAAAAGGGAGCGGCATATTTCACAGAGGCGGAGCAGGAAGTTTTAATGCACGAGTATGAAGAATTGAAGCCAATAATAATGAATAAAAAGCAATACAACTAAAAAATAAAGAAATTAACATTATGTGTGCTTATGTTCAAGTTAGTTTGGGTGGGTTTGGTTCATTTGTAACCCTGTTATAAAAACAAAACTTTTACCGTCGTGGAGAAAGATGGGAGGGACTTAATATTTCGGTGCAAGTGGAAAAATATCATTGATTGACTGAAAAATGTCTGAAGTGAACATTAGTCTTCTGATTGGTTGTTTTATTTAATATTTAGTATTTATACATATACGTATTGTTACGGTCACGTAATCTAAGAGATGAACTAGAACATTGGTTTTATTAAATGAAGATACATTACAGTGCTAGTACCCCACTCTCAAAATATCTTCTTCACATCACATGTTTAAAGTAATTTTTAAAAAACTAAACGTAAGGGCATACACTATCCTTGACGGTGTCAAACATCAATCAATCGCTACATAAATTTGGGGGGGCAAGAGGGTGTCCCCCAGGAAGTTATTCCATGTAAAGCCACTGCACATACCCACATTGTACAAAAAATGCCCTGACAGTTTGTGACATTTGCAATGTGGTCTCAAGAGATGTGTTAAATACATTAACGAATCTTTTGAAAACTGGTAACACTCTTTCAAATAATCATTAGGAAATTAAAATACATCAATACGCTGTCTTATAACTCTCTCCCAGCGTACAAACTTATTATAATTTGTGCCTCCACGTCCACAGGATTGTCATCAAAAGGGCACGCCATGCTCAGTAACTTTCGGAAACAAACTTACCCTGGAACATAACCTGCTACCGAGCAGCTTATCTTCAGAGAGTAAGATCCTATGGTTACATACATAACCAGAAAGTTCCCTTCGTTTTTGGAACTGAAAGTTAAGGTTATCCACTAACTTACCCTTAAACTTACCCGGCTATGTCACATAACCTGTTTTCTGGAATACCCCCCTGGTTGTAGTTGATTACAGTTGTGGGTTTGTTGTGTGGTGTGTTGTAGCTGATTATGGTCTTGGGTTTGTTGTGTTGTAGTTTATTATGTTAGTGGGTTTGTTGTCTGGTGTATTGTAGTTAAGTATGGTCTTGGGTTTTGTTGTGCTGTAGTTGATCACGGTAGTGGGTTTGTTGTCTGGTGTGTTGTAGTTGATTATGGTCTTGGGTTTGTTGTGTTGTAGTTTATTATTTTAGTGGGTTTGTTGTGTTGTAGTTGATTATGGTCTTGGGTCTGTTGTGTGGTGTGTTGTAGTTGATTATGGTTGTGGGTTTGTTGTGTGGTGTGTTGTAGTTGATTATGGTTGTGGGTTTGTTGTGTGGTGTGTTGTAGCTGATTATGGTCTTGGGTTTGTTGTGTGGTGTGTTGTAGTTGATTATTGTTGTGGGTTTGTTGTGTGTTGTGTTGTAGTTGATTATGGTCGTGGGATTGTTGTGTGGTGTGTTGTAGTTTATTATGTTAGTGGGTTTGTTGTCTTGTAGTTGATCACGGTAGTGGGTTTGTTGTCTGGTGTGTTGTAGTTGATTATGGTCGTGGGTTTGTTGTGTGGTGTGTTGTAGTTGATTATGGTCTTTGGGTTTGTTGTGTGGTGTGTTGTAGTTTATTATGGTCTTGGGTTGGTTGTGTGGTGTGTTGTAGTTGATTATGGTAGTGGGTTTGTTGTCTGGTGTGTTGTAGTTTATTATGGTAGTGGAGCAGTTGTCATGTCCCCGCAGCGCCGGTAGTGGTGCTGTGAGTCTGCCGAGCTCTGAACTCTAAACCCCCGCAGATCTGTTCAATGAGAGCAGACGATAACATAATATTGAAAGTACATTAGTGATCAGTTTAACGGTTCACCACCTCAACGGGGAATAATATTACGTAGCATAAGGAATTCCGATGAATATTCGGTGCAGTTGATGATCTGTGGCGTTTGTACAGTCTGTCCGGAGTGAGACCCCGTAGAGACTGAACCCACTGCAGGTAAGCGGACTCGATTGCTGCTCTAACCGACTCATGAGCGCTGTTACCCCCTCACCGCGCTACTCGAACACCGAGGCTTGTCAGCTACTGTAGGCCAATGTTTACATTGACTTGAAAATGAATATTCAGCAAACCGTATCATTTTGAGGTCGCTAATTCTAAGTAAACAGAGGCTGCAATAATTGTATCAATTTTAAAGAGATTAATTTGCAAAAGTTTCTAAAAATTAACGCTTAATCGGTTGCAGCGAGTCGCTTTTTTGGCCTGATTTAACGGGCCGCAGCCGCCATTGTTTATAGCCACATTTAGTGCGATTGATATGCACAAACTTCACGTATTTGATAAAATCTAATAACATAATTCGCACATGCATGAGCTTATTTTTCTATTTTTAACATTTTACCTTTGACATTAGCGCAGCATCACGGCAGTGTTTCTGTTTCCTGGGTTTGTTTTTAGCATTGTAGCTAACGAGTGAGATATCAAAATAATGTGTGATTTTGACAACCAGGGGCTGAAACTAAGTTTTAAAGTTAAACTAATATACATTTGCTTTAACGCGGGCAAAATAATTATAATACCGACTGAATATGTTTGTATTTAATGAGTTATTTAGCATATCGATTTAATGACAGCGATATTTATAACGAAACTGATTATTTGTAAAGTATGAGGTTCAAGAAAAGATTATGTGGATATCATTATAATATCCGTGGAAGCGTTTAAGATCAAAAAAGTAAAAAAGTAAAAAACCAAAAAGTTCTGTGTTTTTTTTTTTTATATCATAGTATTTCCGTGGTTTTCTTTGTCAGGTATCTTGACTTATCAGTTATATGATCTCATACATAAATTTGCTAACAATTCAGTGTATGTAATATGTATTATATTTACTGAATTTTACATTTTTACTTAAGCCATTTCTTCATTATTCATCTCAAAGCCACATAATTTAATTTTTCTTAACTGTAACGCAGTTATGTCAAAACAAAGCTGAGGATATAATATTTATCACTTTTATGGCTATGTCATATGCTTGCTTGTTTTGGTTGCACTTGTCTTTGTGTTGAGATCTTTGTAGTTAACCTATAACCACACCAACTAGCTGTGACACTCTTGGTTGCATTTACTTCAAATATTAAACCAAAACACAAGAGCTAAACATTATATTGTCAGCGTTTTATTGCACGGTCATGATTAAAGCGTATAACACCTAATGTAATGGTTATTACATAACATTTTAGGCTTCACGTGACATTTGCATTTATGTATTAAACACATACTGTGGGTTTAATGTGGTCTAATGCACACTCTTTTCTGTCTCGGATCAGCTGATGTTCTCAGGGACCAGAGCCACGTGATGTACGAAGGTAAACACATCCATTTCTCAGAGGTGGATAATAAGCCGCTGTGCTCCTACAGCCCCAAACTCTGCAAGCAGCGCCGGTTGAACGGATACGCCTTCTGCATTCGGCATGTTCTGGAGGACAAAACCGCTCCGTTCAAACAGTGTGAATATGTGGCCAAGTATAACAGTCAGCGATGCACCAACCCAATCCCCAAAGCAGAAGAGCGAAGGTAAGATGAGAGGGAGTCCAGCAGCTTAGAGGCTTACAGGGGGTCATGGTTTGAACAATCATAGTTAAGTGTTTAGTGTGCACACTTGTTTTCTTTAATGGTAAATCTAAAGAGCGGTTAACCTTATCTGTGGTAAAATCACTGTACAGTACTGCATGTATCTTAGGAAAGGTGTATTTCCAAGACAATTTGAAGCAGACTCAAAGTTCGGCCCAATTTTTTTGGTTTGAGGATTGCAATATTTGGTTAGATTAGTAATGAGATGAGTTTGTCAGCTTGTTGTCACATAATCTTAAAAGCTCCCCAGTATTCTGAATCAATAAAAGTTGAAGAAACAAATTAACTGCTGTAGTATAACATGACGAATAGCCTGTACATAGGATCAAATATTTATTTTACTGTGCGTTTCTATTTGTGTTTTACATTAAAAGCTATACCTCACAGCAATATAACATACAAGTCTATATTTTATGAAATAAAGCCTTATAATATGCGCTTCTCCTGTAATGGTGTGGAGGCATTTGATAGTTAAAATGTGCTTTGTGTGATCTGGGCAGATACTGTAACAGCCACCTGCAGGTGCTTGGCTTCATCCCGAAGAAAGAGCGTAAGAAGAAGCAGGATGCTCTGGAGGAGGTCCGCGCCCGTGCTCACGTTGAGTCTGTGGCTCTGAACATCACCGTTCCCTCTCTGGCTCTGAGAGACACTAATGGGCTGGATGGCCTCCCTCCGTCTCCGCCTTGCTCCCGTCTGACCCCGATGCCTCTCTCGGACTCCGACCTCCTCGACCCCTTTACCTTCTATGAGGAGGACACGGACGGAGAAGAAAGCGTGGTGCAGAAGAGCTCCAGCAAGAGGAAGCTGCCCAGCAGGCCAGTGATTGGTCTGAGGGTGACCGCCCGGGACCCAGAGCACCGTCAGCCGGACGTCAAGCACTTTAGCGCCGTCACTGAACCCTGCACACTTCCAGCCTCCCCACACTTACCACAACCACCTCCACCACCGGCTCCACCACCGCCTCAGCCCCCTCAACATACAGAGCGGCCCGCTTACGCCCAACACGGGGCAGTGCAGACTCTGCTATGCAAGCCAGCTCCACCTCAGACCGGGCCTTCTAGTTTAAGTTGTCTTCTCCCGTCAGCTGGGGTTCAGAACCAGCCTGTTAGCCGGAAACCTGTCCCTGCGGTGTCCCCTCGCCCACCTGCTGCCCAGGACTGCCCACCGCCCCGCGCCGTGGCCATGCGCCCCACTGCCTTCACAGCACCCCCGGTCTGCCTGCTCAGACTACAGCACCTTGTGCAGCTCTACGCTCAGAGACAGAGAGAACACGGAGACCTGTTCCCACATCTTGGTAAATGGTTAAATTAAACAGTACTGTACTGCACAATGCAACTTAAAATCGAGGGTTGCAAAGGGGAGTAAAAATTATTCTGAAACGTTTCTGAAAAGTTTGCAAAGGTTCAGGGGGAAACGTTAATTGTGTAAAAATAACATTTTAATTAATTAGATTTACACACTAAATTAGCAGCGTAATATATATAATATGTATGATGCAAGTGTAATACGGCTTTGAATTGTTGTTGCTTTTCATTATTTTAAAAAGTGTCCTGTTTAATTTAATGGTTAAATACTGTGCAAAATATAAACCTCATAAATTGTTTTTACTGTGATTTACTGAAAACAGCCACTAAAATGTCCTTTAATTTAACAGTGTAAGTTCATATGAACTTTACCACATAAATCAGTTTATTACATGTTAAAACACTAACTAGTTTTACCCCAGATACTACTTTATTGTAATTTAGCATTTTTAATCATTGCCAGTGTCACCATTTTGGCCGTTTGTCAGCAAAATTTATTTTCTTTCTTATTTAAAATGCAGTGAAATTTAGTACGCTCATTTTTCTTTTGTATGTTTTAATACACACATGGCAGAATATATATAAGTGCTACACTAATTTTGTTGGCGACTAATTCCGAAATATTTCTGAAAAATAAATAGAGTGCAAATTTGCAGATAACCAAAGTATAGTAATGTTAGAAAAGTAAAATAT
>JAUCNO010000943.1:3415275-3428252 GCA_032353835.1 Enteromius viviparus | reverse complement strand
GGTTTTGTTTTTTTTTTTTTTTTCTTTTTTTTTTTTTTTTTTTTTGTAGTTTGTGTTTTGTAGTTTTGTTTGGTTTTGAGTTTTTCTTTTGTTTAGTTTCGGTGTTTTTTGTTTTGTTGTAGGTTGTGTTTTGTAGTTTTGTTTGTTTGGTGTTTTTTGTTTTGGTTTGGTTTGTTTTGGTTTGGTTGATAACAGTTTATAATACATAACACTAGTTAACAATTACACACACCTTTCCCCTCAATCAATTCCTAATTTGCTGTTTATTAATAGTTAGTGCAGTAGTTTAATTTTAGGTATTGGGCTTGATTAGAGATGTAGAAAAAGGTCACGTAGAATAAGGCATTAATATGTGCTTAATTAGCAATTATATATGGCTAATATTCTAGTAATATGCATGCTAATAAGCAACTAATAGGTGTAAAATTAAAATAAAATTTTACTGTTTGGTTTGATTTTTGTTTAGTTGTTTTTGTTGGTTTTTGGTAAAAGTTTTATTACTTTAGTTTGGTTTTGTTTTGAGGTGAAAAAGTAAATGTTGTTTGGTGTTTTTGTGCTGTGTTCAGGCCCTGTCCCTTGCTTCTTCATTGTCCACCAGGCAGCTGCTGAGAATCTGTCGGCGTCTTTCTCAGTATCCAGAGGAGAGTGTTGCTCATGCTGTGAACAAAGCCTGTCTGTCCAGGTAGACAAACTCAAACACATTCTCAATCAAGCCTTAAAGTCACCACTCAGCAACTAAATAACATTTAAAATAAAACAAACTCTTCACAAGTTTGCACAGTTTGGGGGAGGCCGGTCAAAAAAAGGGATTTATTTTTCATTGAAGCTGCTGGGATGACACTATACCTTACATGTTTATTTCCTTTTTTCGCTTGTGAAATTTAAAAAAGACTAGAAAAAAGTATGAATACAGAATTAATTATTTTTCTTGTGTTTGTAGGTTTCTGCCCAGCCTGGCCCGCTCAGCTCTCCAGAAGAGCCTGGTGAACTGCTCAATAGAGGATCAGTCTGACCCAGCTTTAGAGCAGAACCATCTCTACACCTGTGAGTTACAGTACATCACCATACCAAAGTTCAGACCAATTCTACAGTGCATGAGAATTGTAACGAAATTCAACAACACAAGCAATTTAAAGACAGTCACACAGCAGGAGTTTCAGTGGTGCCAATTTTGTAAGCGCCAGAAAAATTATTTCTTTAAATTCGATCCCATCTATTTATTTCTTCTTCTTTTAAATCCAGTTTCCATTCTGCATCCTGCTGAATTTGAAAAGTCATTCTCACTTCAGTTCTGAATTGCACACATCCCCAACTTCAGTGGTTCCTCAGTAATTTTAGCCTGCACTGATATTCTTGTCCCATTTTTCCCTGCTGTCTGTAACAAATTCAGAAGTACAGCTCTATGTGGTGTCTGAAAAGTGTAGATAGGAATAAATAGACTGTTTTTGTTTGAGGTGGCTAAATAAGTCATCTTTGTAAAATAAAAAAAAGCTTCTTTTTTTATTTCATTTTTTTTAAATCTCTCACTTTTTTGTTTTTCATTTCTGCTCTCACCTGTTAGGCACAGTAAAAGATGGACGTCTGACCATAGGGAACGTCTCAGCTCCTTTGTACAGCCCTGATGAGAAGATGAAGGTCCCGGATGTGCTCTTTTATGAGAACGTTCAGGTGAGCTCCTTATCTGCCCATTAACTGAAGGAAACATTGTCCTCTTCTCTACACAGTGAGAAGTGTATTAGGCCACAAAGCTGAATATCTTTAGCCTCATGAGTGCACTAATAATTTTAGGAAATAGAATTAAGTCATCATTTAATTAATTTAAAAAGCTATTAAATTTTTACATTTTAGTGCAGCAAGGCAAGAAAGACACATAACTATTAGATGAAAAACTAAAAGAAGAAAAAAAAAACATGCTAGAAGCTTTGGCACTGTATATATAATATATTTCATATCATACAACTATATATCTATACATTGACAAATAAAAGTTGAAGTACTAACATGACTACTAAGACTAAAATAAGCTAAACAGAAATGTTAAAAATAAATATGTACGAAATAAAAAAGACAAAATTCTAATTTATTTTGAAAATTTAATTTAAAGACTGATATTCTAAAAATAAAAGCTAATTCAAAATATTATAAATACTGTACTCACATTTAATATATATATTAATGGTGTACAGTGTGTTATTTTGCTTAAAAAAATTACAACCCAAAATGTTTTAGATTTTAAAGATTATAGTAATGTCTATATTATAATAATCCAGTCAGTTACCTAATTTACAAGGACTTCATTTCATCTTACTGTTACTGATTTGTTTTTTCTTGTTGGTTGGTTGCTTTAAAAGACTATTTATAATAAATTATTAAATACATTATTATATACTTAAGGTGCAAACACATATCAAAAATAGAAGAATAGAATAGAATAGAATAGAATAGAATAGCAGTTACAAACACATACACACTCTTTGAGTTCCATGTTAAAACACTAAGATACAATGTTGCTTAGCAACCATAAACACTTACACCACATTTGCACATACATACATACCATATTACCCACCAGCCCTGCTTTTTATTAACATGGTCACAAGGCATGTTTGTGATTATTGCAGTTGCGGTTTCCACAATGATCATACGGGCCGGTTTGGCAGTGAAGAAAGCTCAGTCTGTCTCTGTCTAAGCCTTGTAAATCAGCTGGGTGTTGTGCTCAAAGGTCAGATCTCAGAGAGGAGCCACAAAAGCACACTGGCTAACACACACATGCTCACATTAGTACAGCAAGATCTCAACAGCTTCACAGTCAATCAGAATGTAATCATACTCCATTATTAGGGATTTGAAGGTCTTCTTGTTATACGGCATGTTCAGTATTCAAAGTTAAGCCTCCTCATTCAAACCATACTGGTTTTCATCCACAACTTGAGATATGATCATACAGTATAAATTGTATAATGTAAAATAAACAAGTCCTTTAAATCATAAGTGTAGCCAACCTACAGTACACTGTGTTTAGCTTTATATAATGCAGTAATAACAAAATATAAAGTGTTGCCAGTAGTAACGTTCAGTATTGCTGCCACACTGTATGTGTAGCATTTGGTCTCATGCTAGAGTTGCTGAGAGATGTGAGAAGAGAACGAGGGATGACCCAGATATTCCTCCCTCACTGCCACCTCTCGCCTCCCTTCAGAGGCCCAGAAAGAGGTGGAGGAAAAAAAGTTACTCTTGTCCCACTTTTTCATGACCTGCTTTTTTGTCTTTCGAGCACTAGAAGGAGAAGTGCAGTAGTCCACTGAGGCGGAAATGAGGACACATCCCTCCCCAATATGGCAAACTCTTGTGTCCGCTTACGTTGCGTAATGTGTAGCAAATATCATCCATGTGCCCTTTTTGTAGAAAAAGCACTTGTGTCTTTGCAGCCTCATTGACAGAAAATACAGTTCCTCGTTTCATATCCAGACCAGAATTCATTTCTGCTCCCTTTTATGCATTCAGCTTTTGTGTATCTGTGAAAAGTAGGTAACCCTCTCAGGCATAATTGATGCTTGTGTTTTCATGCTTTTCTGTAGGAGTAATATGAGGTAGATCAGGTCACATGACACATAGTGGACCACAACAGTCTGAGGCCACTTTGTGAAAACACATGTTTTTTTTTTTTTGTTTTTTTACAAAAGACACTGTTCACCCAAAAAATTGAAATTACCCCATGATTTACTCCCACACAAGCCACCCTCATTGTATATGACAATCAGAGTTATATTTAAAGTGTCCTGGCTCTTCCAAGATTTATAATGGGTGAGTGTTTCTATTCAACAGTCCACAAGTAGTCAAATAAAGCGCATCCATCCAAATATAAATATGATATTATTATGGCAGTAAATGGGGTTAAGATTATGATGCCCAAAATAAGTGCATCCATCCATCAAAAAAGTTTTCACACAGGTCTGGGGGATTAATAAAGTGAACTGATGTATTTTAGATTCTGATCATTCTCGTACGTGTGTTTACGAAAGAGTTGCATTTCAGCAGATGATGTGGGACATTGAACACAGTGACGAACACAGAAGCACAGAAGAAAGAGTAATTATTACCAGTCACGAATGGAATTTGTATAAAAAAAATGCTTAGTGAATACAATGTAAGCCAAAAGAAGAATGTTTTCTTTTGCTGTTAACAAAACTTGGTTCTCGCACCATTAGCGTTTTCTTACCTACATCCTTTTCATCGTTAGCTGGATGCCATTCTCTGATTTTTTTATTTTTATGGGCTTTAAAGGGTTAGTTCACCCAAATATAAAAATTTCTGTCATTAATTACTCACTCTCATGTCGTTCCAAACCCAAAAGACCTTCATTCATCTTCGGAGCTCAAATTAAGATATTTTTGATGAAATCAGAGACCCGTCTGACCCTCCATAGACAACAATACAACTGAAACATTCCCAGAACCAGGGCATTTTTTATGTAATTCTAATTGTCGGACATATAAACCTGATTCTAATCTCCAGAATAGTGTCAGAAAAAAAATCTGTGTAAAGAGTCATATAATCAATGCCATACATTTATACTACCATTCAAAAGATTGGTCAGTACACTTTTTAAAATTATTATTATAGTTATAATTATATAATTATTATTGTTTGTTTACTTTTTAAGAACTTCATTTAGCAAGGGTGCAATAAAAAAATCAGTTTCCACAAAAATGTTAAGCAGTACAACGGTTTACAAAATAGATAACAAAAAATGTTTCTTGAGCAGCCAATCAGCATATTAGAATGATTGAAGGATCATGTGACACTGAAGACTAGAGCAAAGATGCTGAAATTCAGCTGTGACATCAAAGGAATACATTTCAAAATATATTTAAATAGAAATTTGTAATTTGTAACAATATTACAGTTTTTAAATGCAGCCTTCATGAGCATAAGAGACTTATTTCAAAAACATTTTAATACTCTTACGGACCCCAAACTTTTAAACAGTAGCCTTTTTTTGTTAATGACCAAGATGCCTATAATGCCTATAAGATCCACCTAGAAAATAGACCCAGCTTAAAAAGAGACAGCCATGCAAGTCAAATAATAATCATGGTTTGAACTACAGTAAATAACATACATCAGTGCTTTAAAATGTAAAAATTTGAATTAAAAAAAAAAAATTATTCTTACAAAAATAGGACTTCACATGTTGCTTTTTGAAACCTTTTAAGCACTTTAAGTGTTACAGTAGCCTAGATTTTTGCTTTGAATAAAACAGAGTTAAAAGTTTGTAATCTGTCATAGCATTATTCCATCAAAAATAAATTATTACTTTACCTTTGTTTGTTCTTTTTAATAAATGTCTTAAAAAAATTATGTCCAGCTTTAAAAAATCTCACTATAAAATGTGTTTTGTCTGATTGTTCACAGCACATGATGGTGATGCAGGACATGCTGAAAGACTTCCTGTTGGGGGAACACCTGCTTCTTGTGGGCAACCAGGTAAATGAGGATTCCTATCCGGCAGTCTGCAGAGACGTCTGTCCACTCCGATACAGAGAGCAGAACAGACATACAGTACATTAGTTCAGAGCGGTGGCGTTGTGCCATGAAGCACAGCTGCGTTTGTAAAGCATCTGCCCACCAGCTACAGGGTGAACTAGAGCTCAGTGTGCCCTAAGGCGCCCAGGCGCTCACCCACGCTCTGCACTAGAGCCCTGAGGCTCTACTGCGTTTGTGTGTGGAAAGAGAGTAGGCGTTCTGACTGCTGTCACTTCAGAGTTTAGATGGATAGATTGATTGACAGAGCAATGTGTGTTAGATATACAAAATGCAATAGTGTAAATACACTTAAGTGATTTTAATTCTTTCGAGGCTGTTTTTTTTTTTTAAATCCTGTACACACTTTATTTTAAAGTACAGTTCTAGCTTTTAACAAACCCTTAACTCCAACATTTACCTCAATAAGCATGTATGTCATTAAGAAAAATGTTACATTTATACTTAAAATATAATTATATATATATAATAGTGATCTCAAATGATTAATCACATCAAAAATAAATATAAATAAAAAATAAAATAAAAAATTGTATGTATTAAATATATTATTTATAAATATAGATTTATTTACAATATAAATTGCATGAATGTAGAAATAAATATGTAAACGTGTAAATATTTTGAAAATATATACTGTGTGTATTTACATATGCATAATAAATATGCACTGTACACACTGTAAATATATACTGTACACACACGTAAGCAAATCTTTTTACTTTGAAAGTGATGAATCAAAATTATTCTTCCTTTGACAGCACTAGTTAATATATTTTAAATAAAAATTTTCAGCATCATTAGAAATTAAATGAAAGAAAATAATACATAAATATTTAAATTCGTAGTTGGTCTATTTCTAATTTATGTTCTCTGTTCACAGGGCGTTGGGAAAAACAAGATTGTTGATCGATTCTTGCATCTGTTGAACAGGCCGAGAGAATATCTTCAGCTTCACAGGTAAAATAAAGACGTCCCTTGAGTTCTCCTCATATAAAGCTCTCTCAGAAAGGAAGACCTATTATCAGAAACTACTCTCCTGTAGACTCGATTAGAACCTGGTTACGAGGCCACACCGGGAATGGCCTGTATCCGTTGACATCACATCCACCTTTTTATCATTAGTGAATAAGTGAGTAATGTATCCTTTTTGTAAATGAATAGAACAGAGAAAGAAAGCGAGGACACATTTATTCATCAGCACAATAAACATCCGGACAGGGATGCATCATATGAGTCGTTTCTTTTAGAAGGTGAAACGTCCTTTTGCAGACTCACCGAGTGCCTGAAATAAAAAGATCTCCTCTCTGAGGCTCGAGTGAGCTATTTTAATCCTGATAAATTAGGACACCTGTCGACAGGGCAGAGGGAACTTTTAAGTTGTACTTTTGCCTTTGAAGAACTGCAATTATAGGAGTAGTTCTCCTTTTACCTTTAATCTTGTTCCAACCCCTATTATTATCTTTCTTTCTTCTGTCAAACACAAAAGTAGATGTATTCTATTGATAATCCCTTTAAAAAATGGCCAAAACAAGCAGAAAAAGTTCAAAAAGCTGTAGTTTTTTTGTTTGTTTTCAGTCTGGTGCCCAATTAGATTAAATATTGGGGGCTCGTCCGGGATATTTTGTACTAGAATGTATAGTAAATAAAGTGTAAATTTATTGATTCAGTTTGACCAACATGATGTCAGCTGTCAGTTAAATAGTTAACTGTTTAATGTGTTTTAATTTTAATAATATTTTACAATATCACTATTTTGCCTTGGTGAGCATAAGAGACTTCTTTTATGAAAACAAAACAAAAACTTAATGACCATAGAGTATCGTAGAGAGAAGTCCAGTCTGATTTGTTATCCATTTATCACAAACACCTGGAAAAGTCAAGGAAACTAAGATGTCAGTGTGTCTAACCCATCTATGAGGTGCAGAGGTTGATGTCATCTTGAAAGTTTCTTCTTGAAAGTTAAACTAAAGTCAAACTCGCTTGCATTATGGCCTGGTTAGCGATTATGGAAATCTTAAATTAGACTAAAGTAATCACTTCAGGGATTCTCCTTTCCACTAAGCCCACAGAGATATGTGTCACATTTCAAACCTGCGCAAGAACTCAACAGCACTCTGTCCATCACACAGAATCGAGGTCGGTTTACTTTATACTTCTATAGGAATCCACAAATCATCTCACTCTCTGGAGATGCTAACTATGACTTAGCTATGAACAGAGTCACCATTTACAGTACATGCATGACGTTCATGATAAACACAGTCTAAGCTCTAATCTTGTATGCTTCAACAGAGACACTACAGTCCAGACGTTAACACTGCAGCCCTCTGTGAGAGATGGCATCATCATCTATGAAGACTCTCCATTGGTCAGTATTCACCTCTGACATCATGGCTCTGATTCAAACCTAGTGAGCCGCCCACACAGACGTGGGTTTAGTCTCTACATCTTTGTTCAAAAACAGGGATTCTTTTGTTTTCAGAAGACAAATTAAGATATGTTTTAATAAATCCAATAGCTTTCTTATTCTGCATACACAGCAATGCTCAAGGCCCAGAACAGATAGTAAGGACATTGTTAAAATAGTCCATCTGACATCAGTCGTTCAGTTTTATGAAGCTACAAGAATACATTTTGTGCGCAAAGAAAACATTTATAATGACTTCATTCATCTTCAGGTTGTCACATGGACTATTCTCACTCCCAACTCTTCACATATTGACGCTTGGTCAGGACCACTTGCTGTTGCTTTTTGATGCTCAAAGTACCCCTTTAGAGCCATTTTTTTGACATTCAGATTGTTTCTAGTTGTTTGTCTTTATGGTTACTTTATGTTAACCATCAACTACATCTTGCTGCTTATTAATAGTAAGTGAGGTACTTGTTAAGTTTAGGTATTGGGTAGGATTAGGCATGTAGAATAAGGCATTAATATGTGCTTAAGTAGCTCTAATAAATGACTAATGTCTAATAAATGCATGTTAAAAAGCAATTAATAGGTGTAACCGTAAAATAAATTGTTACCCTTTAATTTATTGGTTTGCATGCATTTGTAAAAAATATAAATAAATATTTTTATATAAACTTCTACTTTTATTGGAGCACCCAACCCCACCCCTACCCTAAACCACCTACTTCTGAACAATATAAAACACCTAATAGTCAAATAAAAGTACAGTCACAGGTATTTATTAAAGCATTATGAGCAAGTCATGTTGCATCTTCTGAAACCATACAATGTCTTTTTGCGAAGAAGAGAATAAAACAGGGTTTTAATCGCTGAAAATGATCCCGCTCCATTAATGCGCTCACATTTCATAAAAAAACAAACAAAAAAAAAAACAGCTCCTGTCCCGTAGAATGATGCAGTCGATCACAAGACACACAATAGCCAATAGCATTACACAACCAAGGCTGACATGAGGCTTCTTCTGGTGGCAGTTTTTGAAGACTGCAGCGCACAGGAAGAGGTCAGAGACAAATCATTAATTTTGCCTCTGAAGATTTGGAATATCAGTAGTTAAAAAAAAAATTATGACGGTAGTTGTATCTGCCTGTTATATTTTGTGGTTTCTTGACAAATTAAGGGCATAAATGTGTAAATAGTGTCATTTAAATTAAATTGTTGTGTTGTTTACTATCAATAGAAGGATTAATTTAGCCAGTATGGAAGGTTTGCAGAAACCTCTGGTTTGACTTAAATGCAGACCTTTAGCCAAAAACTCACCAAACACCAATGACTTGCACATACAATATATGTACAAAAGTATTGGACCACCCCCTTTTTTAGAAAAGAAAAAGGCACTTTCAAAAAATAATTTATTTATTGAAATTGTTTATTCCCATCTCTGTTGGATTATAAAAGTCATTGGCATTTGGTGATAAGTTTTAGGCTCATGGTCTGCATTTAAAGGTTTCTGAAGACCAGTCAAGGTCACCCATACTGGCTTAATCAATCATTCTATTGATTAAACCCTGCCTTATACAGATTGTGATAGAATAGAATAGAAATTAGAATAGCGTCTTGTCCAAACTGCAATAAAATTAGAAACACACAATTTTTGTACTCTATTGAAAATTACTAGTCAAACCAGTTCATTAAAAGGGGGTGTCCCAATACTTCTGGCAATAAAGTGCATTTAAATATTTTCTCCACATCCTGTTCTCTTCCTCCTTACTGCCTGTGCACACATTTTCTAGTTTCTACGGCACATCACCTTAAAAATGTAGGCTTTTTGTATAACAGTGTGTTGCATGGTTCCGTTTGCGCAAACAAGTCCGTTCAAGACCATGTAGAGATCAGCCACATTTCAAAGCATAACGTAAAGAGCCACACAAAAAAAATGTAAGACTGACCACGTCAGTGGATCTGGGTGTCCTGTGATCTCCTGAAAATCAGTCATGTGAAGTGTAAACTTTGCATAGTGATATTTATACATCAGCAGATGGTCCACACCACTGCTTCAGCGAGGACAAACACGTTGCCAGCTCACACCCGGAGGACGCGCCGGCACAGATGAGGGAAAAAGCGTTAAAAATTAATGAATGACCTCAAGGACAGTGTGTTATAATCCTCCACGCTGCTCGTTTCTGAAGTCGGCCTGTTGTTTTGTTAGCGTGATGGTGCCATTTAGACGCGTTGTTTGTGAAGCAGGGTTGCGGGTGTTCTCTACAAAAGGCTTTTAACGATGTCTCTGCTCGATGCAAGGTGGAGGGAGATGAAAAGCAGGATGTGACTCGGAGTTTGGCCCCTCAATTAGCACCCAGCGGCAGCTCTTAGGGTATAAATAGTCTTTAGGCTTTGAAGCCCCTTCTGACGCCTCATCTGATATCAATGCTTCCAAATGGTCTAGCATTGTGCCGGGCTGATGGATAAAAGCAACGAGAAAACACCCCTTGCTCTCCACAAACCACCTTTTAGCTCTGGGTTGTAAATAACAGGCGCTAATGTCACCTACATGTCAGAGGGGATGAAAACAAGCTGAAGACGGCTGTAATCTTCAGCTCTCCATTAACACCGCTTCTCTTTGCTGTTTTGGAAAAAAGATGATCTGGAGATAAAGTGCAGTGGTTTAATTATTGGAAAAGGAAGCTGTATTGTTTGACATCTGTATATCCGCTCCTATTCAGTATAGGAATCGTTGGGGTCTTGTGATTCAGGTTGATTTCAGTACTGCAAGTCATGATCTGATTTCGTTCAATTCATTTAAATATGTTTGCAACATCATAGGAGTTAATGCGGATCATTACCAAAATACATGTAAAGATTTTACAAGAAATGTTATAGTTAGTGTTGGTTGTTGGTCGTTTTCACATCCAAGAGGTCGTCTTTAGTCTGCTTTTATTTGATCAAATATATACAGTAAAAATATAACAATTGTAAAATATTTTTGCAGTTTGAAATAGCCTTTGTGAATGTATTTTGAAGTGTATATTCCAGTGATTTAGTCACATGATCCTTCAGAAATCATTCTAATATACTAATTTGATGCTCAAGAAACATTTATTATTGTTATCAATTTTAAAAACAGAAAACAGTAAAAAAAAATAAAAATAATAATAATAATAAATTGTAGAAATTATAATGCAATTTTAGTTTTAGAAAATTCAAAATAAAAGTGTTTATTTGAAATACACATATTTTTTATTTTTGTTGACGTGATAGTAAAGATTTATAATGCGTATTTTCTATTGCTGTCAAAAAATTAATTGAGATTAATCACATGCAAAATTTTAAAAAGGTTTTTATTTTTAACAGTGTGTACTGTTTGTATATTAAATATATTTAAATTATATTTTTATATAAAAATTATATTTATATATTTAAAAACCATGATGAATCATTTAACAGCACTAATATTTGTTAAATAAAAGTATAAATTAAAAAAATATACATATTACTGACTCTATAAAGCATACTTGCTGGAAAAAAGCATTAATTTCTTAAAAAGTAAATCATACTGAGCCAGAATTGTATTGTATAGGTGTAGCCTGAAGATAGAAAATGGTTATTTTAAAACACTTTGCACCTGTTTTTGGTGTAAGAAACATTGCCTCACATAAGTGAGCTTGATGGAAGAATGAAATAATGGAATAAAAATGTGCTTTCATCTGTTGTTCTAAAGGTTAAAGCTGTGAAGATGGGACATATCCTGGTAATAGATGAAGCTGATAAAGCTCCCACAAATGTCACCTGTATCCTGAAGACATTGGTGGAGAGTGGGGAGATGATCCTGGCCGATGGAAGAAGAATAGTGTCAGGTGAAATGGACAGAAAAGATCAAACACATTGTATGTTACAAACCCATGACTTATAGTCTTTAAAACAGAAATGTTCTTTGTGTTCCACAGATCCACTAGAAGCAGTCGGAAGGCCTAATGCCATTCCCATGCATCCAGACTTCCGTATGATTGTTTTAGCCAACCGACCTGGCTTTCCATTTTTGGGAAATGACTTCTTTGGATCACTTGGTAAACCTTTTATATTGGACAGTATAACGTTATTTATATTTGACTACAGCATGCTGTGATTGACCAATCAGAGTCAAGGATCTCAGATAACACAATTATAATAATATGCACTACTGTTTGAAATACTAATAATTTGACGATTTACTCTTCTAGGGGACATATTTAGCTGCCATGCAGTGGACAACCCCAAACCTCAGGCTGAGTTTGCCATGCTGAAGCAATATGGGCCTGACGTTCCTGATGCAATCCTCCAGAAACTGGTGGCTGCATTCGGAGATCTCCGGGCCATGGCTGACCAGGGAACAATCACCTACCCCTACTCTACACGAGAAGTGGTCAACATCGTAAAACACCTGCAGGTAATCAGCTTGTAGTCTAGAAGGGTTAGTTTACCCCAAAATGAAAATGCTGTCATTAATAACCTGTTAAACCTTTGGTCACCTTCAGAACACAAATGGAGATATTTCTGATGAAATCTGAGAGCTTTCTGTCCCTCAATGGACAGAGAGCATGTCAAAGACTGACACGGAAGAAATCATTGAATAATGTCATGGTTTGATATTTTTAAAGACGTTATATTTGAACCGCTGATGTCACGTGTACTATTTTAATGATGTCCTTACTAGCTTGAATACTTCCAGATTTTATATATCTTAATTTGTGTTCTGAAGATGACAAAGGTCTTATGCATTTGAAACAACAGGAAGGTTAGTAATTGATGACAGAATTTTCATTTTTGGGTGAACTGTCACATGAATCGTACACATGTAGACCATTCACAGACTGTCTGATGAATAACGCAGCAAAATGGAGGCAAATAATTGTGAGACTGGAACAAGTTTTTTGTAATATCAGTTATACATTTCAATTTAACATTTTGGTGTAGATTTTATATATAGATATATACACTATATTACCAAAAGTTTTCGCTCACCCATTCAAATGATCAGAATCAGGTG
>JAUCNO010000943.1:3384836-3404086 GCA_032353835.1 Enteromius viviparus | reverse complement strand
TTATATAAAGAAAAACTTTTATTTTGATGTGATTAATCATGATTAATCCGTTGACAGCACTAATTATATTATATTATATTATATTATATTAATGGTACATTTTGATTGTGTGTGCGTGTGAAGGAAAGTTAATTAATATATGTTTATATGGTATTTTAGACCATTTACACACACAAGCCTACTGTGCATGAGAGACTTCTTCCCAGAACATTTTAACAGTCCACTTTTAAAAATGTAAGTTTGCATTGCATTTCAAATTCTGTGAAAATGAAAAAAATAAAAAAAAATAAATAAATAAATTCTGAATGTAAAAATGAAAAACAATTAAATTAAAAAGTTTCTTCTTTATGTTGTATGTTTTTCTTATCAGTTATGTTTATTAGGTTTTTATGTTACATCTGATGTTGTAAAATTAATGTGTATTGCATGTTTCAGTTTAATGAGTCTTACCATGATGATGTTTAGTGTTTGTGTGAATGACACTAAGAAACTTCTACATAAGTTCAGATTTAAAACTTGATAGTGATGGGGTTTGATTGATTATGTGACTCATCACCACCTGCATTTGGTGCTTATCAGTGTATTTAAAAGGTACAAAACAGATTTCAGTATTTTAATAAGATGTTATATTAGCATTATAATATGTAATGACATTAAAGTATTTAACTGTAGATTTGACCTAAAACTGTAAAAAACTAAAACTTTTTTTTATGGTAGAATTCTGGCAACCACAGCTCCCAGTTTTTCACTGTAAAATTAAGAAATTTTTATAGTGTAAATATAAGCATTTCATCAAGTATTTGGACACTTTTGGTTTCATATTTGAATGTCAAAACGTTTTAAACCAAGTGGCATCTGTAAACAGTGATGCTAAATACATTTTTAATTGCTGTCAAGAATTGGTGTCAAGAGGGTTTAATGGATCTATGAAGTCAGTTCTTCTCAAATTCACACAGGTGTGTCCTATCAGAATAACCGTGGGTGTAGTTCATCACATTAACAATGAACTAGATCCACTAACGTTCTTTTGAACTAGATAACTATTGGTTTGTTTGTTTTTTTTTTCATTAAAACCTAAGTTGCACTCATGACTAATTTAAACAGTTGTCACTTGATATCTTATAGTGCCTCATGGTCATTCAAAGTGAAACTCCAGAGTTCCTGAACAGACTCACTGATGAAACTGCACAGGGATCTGAGAGTATTACTGACATGGAGTAGCAGGGAACAGCACATGTGTGAAAGCTTACATCCCCTTCCCTTTCTCAGATCCCCTTTCACACACTCACAGGTCAGCGTGGCAGAGAAGCATGGATCAGCTCATCAGACACGGGGCCCTCAGGACAGCCGCTACATTAGAGGCCCCGTGCAGGGCACAGATTCTGCCAAGACCATCACTGTCAGCTCGTCTTTGTCGCCTGATCCTGCCCCACTGCTACCACTGGACATCGAACAGCTATTAAAGAGGCCCTTGAAATTCCTGAGAGGCTCATTAGCATATCATGAATAATTCATAGGGATGTGGGGGTGGGGAAGGTGTAGAACCAATGATGAAGAACAGCACCTATATCAGTGCCTGAACAGCCCAGCTTATTCCCGAGAGTCGGCCCCTCGATAAAGCACGCTGCGGAGGAATCAATACAGCATGACATTAGCCTGCACTGATGCGGTCCTGACCCCATATGTTATTTGTCGCAAATATGGCAAGGGTGGGTTGAAAATTATGTGTCTAGTAAATCAATATGAATTAAAGTCTAGATTTAATCAGGTACTAGCTGAGCTGTCCTTGCTACTTTGTTGTGAGATGTGAGAAAGATGTTATTGCCATCTTGTTGCACAATTGCCATAATTAAAAGGAAAATCACGTAATTTACTCACCCTCGTGCCATTCCAAAACTCCAGGACTATCTTTCCTCTCAGGAACAAACACACATACAGACACATTTAGAATAGGAAGTGATCTGAAAACAATAAAATGGAAATAGAAGTGGTTTACGAGGCATATACATTCTGTGACACAAAAACAGTGTTGTAGTAGATTTGGGCATCCACCATGACGCTCGCTGTGAGAAATACCACAAGCGGAGTGATACAAATGGTGAAACGGCTGGAGTTCTGTTAACACTAGAATATCACACTCCAGATTCAAGGATTAGAACTGTTGTAGAAATCACGTATTATTTGCACTATATTCCACATGCTCTAAAATCATGTGATAACCAATGACTGGAATATATACACTACATGACCTTTGCCCAGATTTCTGATGCTAGTTGTGTTTTTTGAACTGGATCAATCTGAATTAGCTCAGGCCATTTTTGTTAACCAGATCAGTCGATTCACTGAAAGAAATATTAATGCTTTTTTCATGAACTGGACATGGACATCATTGTTGAATAATGGCATTATTTTAGTTTTCTTTGTGTACAAAAAGTATTCTAGTTGCTTCATAAAGTTACAGTTGAACCAATGATGTCACATTACCTGTTTTAATGATGTCCTTACTACCTTTCGGGGCCTTGAACGTGTCAGTTGTGTTGCTGTCTAGAGGGTCAGAAATCTCTTGGACTTTTTATCTGAAAATGAATGAAGGTCTTTGGAATGACATCAGCATGAGTAACTAATGACAGAATGTCATAGTTTGTGTGAACTATACCTATAAGAGGAGCCACTATGATTTTCGTCATATAATTACTTTTTGTACAGAATAGAGAAAGTCGTACAGGTTTGGATCGACATGAAAATAAGTAAATGATGACAGAATTTGCATTTTTGGGTGTCTGATCTCTTCAAACTGGTGTACACGAAAACAAAAATGAGAAAGAAAAAACAATACGATTTTTTTAAATAATGTATATTTTCAAAGAAGTCAGAGAAATCTGAGAAGTGTTTGTTTTACTCGAGTGCTTAAAAAAGCAGCTATACCTGTTGAATGTAATCCCCGACCCACATGAAATATTGGCACAAAGCCATGATATCTTTCTTCAGCACTGGTGCATGCAGAGCCGTGCTGCTACCACAACACTGCAGGGAGAACTGAACTGCATGAGCCCTCACTGTAAAACCCTCACCCGCCAATGAGAACACATCTCACATCCATAGAACAATACTCCTGCGATATGAGAAGATGACCGTCAAGCACCTGAAGTGCTTCCTGTGTTCCTCAAGTGTTTTTATAACCCTAGAACACTTAAATCCTCCTCTGAAAAACATAACAGTGCAGTAACATTATAGCAGATCACTAAAAGCCAACGATTGTCAAATTTCATTGATTAATGCTCTGTTTGTTCTCCGCACAAAGCACGGTGCTTTAATGTCCCTGACATTTCTGTTTGAAACCCTGTACTTTATTTCCATTATCTTATTACTCCAATCAGTCACAGTAATCTACAATCAAACTGAACGGTGGGTTCTTGTTGCCTAAACAACATTAGGGTGTTAATTCTCCGTCTTAATCATCCGTTTCAAGGGGCAACTGACATATTATTAAATATTTAGTACAGATAAATGACTTGGATTTCGAAAGCTAGCTGAAACGTGTCTCTACGTTTTGGTGTAAAACATCAAGGGAATGTTCTAGGTTCAACGCAAAGTTAAAGCTCCAAATAATCCTCAAACTCTCAAATAAACATGCTTTTTCATATGAAGTCCAGAAATAACATTCTGATGGATGAGCGTGAGAGCAAAACTATACAGAAAACCCCAGACTCCTCAGTTGTCTAACATGCTCTCCAACTATTTAATAATAGTGAGAGAAACTAATTCCCCATAGACTCTCTCTTCCTTGTGAGCTATATAAAGAGATGAGATTGAGTAAGAGTCCAGTGACTGAGAGCAGAAGCCAGTAGGGAAGTGGCTCACAAGAAAAACTAGTCTTTGCAATCCAGCACGGAGGCTCTAGCGGAGAAGAGAATAAAACCAAAGCAGTTTGAGTGGCACTAGCCACCACAAAAACCAAAACGTTGCATGTCCATATGGTATCAGATAGTCTCAGGCAGTTTCAGATCTCCCAAATACTCTCAATTCCCTTGTGACACTCAAGACTAAGGTGTTTGGACTAAGAAAGGAGCCTTTCAGGATTTCTCTTCCTCAATAATGCACACTACTGGTTTCTCTTGTACTTCTACTGTACATGAGGACTGATAAATCACTCAACAGTTCTATTGTTTTGATCTGCTGTTATATCTCTTTTTAATACACTGGTTACAGTGACTTTATTGTAACTCACAGCACTTTATTGCTAGACTTCTCTATTATTTTGATTCTTAGAATTGATTTAGCATTTTTGTTTCTGCCTGGAGACTTTCCATATGACTTCTCTAAATATATCTCCATCTAAAACTCAAGACAGTTACATTTCCATAAAGTAAAAAAGCTTAAAAAAAAACATGAAAAGCACTTTATATTCAAAAATTAAAAGATATAGATTTTTTTTAAAAACACATTAACTTGATCATATTTTTTTTTTTCTTCAAGTAAATGCTGTTCTTTTGAATTTTCTATTCATCAAAATCCTGAAAAAACTATGATTGCCATTAAAAAGTTTTCAACAATGATAATTAAAACAATTATTAATGGCAATTATTAAATTAATAATTGAGTACCAATAATGGCTGAGCAACAAATCAGCACATTAGGATGATTTCTAATGGATTGTGATGCTGAATGGTTTTTAATATTTCACTATATTAAAGTTTGTACACCTATGTTTAATCACATGAACACTATGGCAAGTCTTGACTTTTATTCCATCTCAGGATATGACTTCTTGATATCAATAATTATATTTTCACTAGTTGAAATGGAATTGTTGATATCAAGAATTCAGTTCTTACTAAAAACCTTTTTTCATATTTCAGCAACTGTGGTTCCTAGTAAAAATGAATGTTCTTGATATCAAGAATCTAATTTCTGAAATCAACAATTAGATTCTTGATATCAAGAATAAACATTTTAACTAGTGAAAATATAATTGCTGATATCAAGAAGTCATATCCCTAGAAGGAATGAGTCACAAAGGCTTGCTATATGAACGCGTGAACCGGCTTTATTAGCTGAATCTTGTCAGAATGCTTGCCAGTGCAATTTTATGTGCTTGTTAATAGCAGCTATAGTTTGATCATTTTCACTTTATATACACTACCATTCAAAAGTTTTAGAACAGTAAGATATTTAATGGTATTTAAAGATGTTTCTTCTGCTTATCAAGGCTGCATTTATTAGATTAAACCCCCCCAAAAAACTGTAATATTGTGAAACATTATTTCAATTTAAAAAATTGTCACACGATCCTTTCAGAAATCATTCTAATATGCTGATGTTTTATTATCAGTGTTGGAAACAGTTGAGCTGCTTAATAGTTTGTTTTTAGGATTCTTTGATCAGTAAAATATTAGAAAGAGAAGCATTTATTTAAAATGGTTAATAATGTTCAGAACTACTGTTACAGTAGTTTATTGTTTCACTACTGTACAAGAGTTTGGGATCAATTCATTTTTATTCTTTCTTCTTTGAAAGAAATAAATAGTTTTATTAACAAATGATCTATTAAATGAACAAAAAAGTCACAGCATAGATTTACATTTTAGAAATGTTTATATGTGGTAAAAAAAAAATGTTTTTTTACTTGTTATTCACGAAAATAAATAAATAAAATAAAATCCCAAAAATGACACTGAAGACTGGGGTAATGATGCTTTGTATCACAGGAATAAATTACATTTTTAAATATATTCACACAGAAAACAGGTCTTTTAAATTGAAATAATATTTCAAAATATTAGTTTTTTTCTGGATTTTTAAATAAATGCAGCCTTGATGAGCAGAAGCAACATCTTTAAGAACCATTACCCCAAATTTGGTAGTGTATATATATATATATATGTTTGTTTTAAGTACACATTAATACAATTCTAAGATATGTAAACAACAGCTATACTATGTTTAAAAAGTGTTAATCTACCACTGAACGGCTAACAGTCAACAACACACTGCATCCATTGTTTACGAGTGTCACATAAATCCTCGTTATTCATTGTCAGAATTATATTGACAGCTTTCCAGATCTGTGAAATACACTGTATTGATATTTACCTTTATGTTTTCTCCATCAAGTTGCAGGGTTCTCTCTCTAAAATCTACTCCGATTGTAGCCTCGGGGTTTTGAAGAAATTTACCACCGCAAAACCGGTAAGTTAGACACGTCTTCCCGACATTTGAATCCCCAATGACGATTATTTTAAAGACCCTGGCCTGAGCACTCTCATATTCCTGACACGAGTCACTGACCAGACTCTCTCTTGAGTAAATCGTCGCGAAATCATTGTTGCTTGTTGTGTTTTCTATTGCCATAGCGCTGATACTCGGCTAATCTCGCGAGAGGATAAGAACGAGATCTTAACGTGAACTGGCGTGACCTTTGTTCATTATGACAAAAAACAACAGACGCTGAAAAAGCAGTGATGCAAAATGATTTATATAAAGTATAAACGGACTTTATTACCAGTCAACCCTTTAAATTAGATTACATAAAAGTGATAATTTAACAGACATCTATAACAAGGAAAATATGCAACAAACAAAAAACTGGTAAAAGGAGATAGGGTACAACAGGGCTAATTACTCAACATTTTGTACATTTACTGTTAGCAAAATAATAAGGTGTAGTTATAGCATACGTAAGAGGTTATGAAATGCCCCAATATATTTGGAATAAACAGTAAATGCTCCAGCTTTCCCGAAGGAGGGTTTATAATGCATGTAAAAGCTATCTTGCTATATCAAGTGTATATTGCACCACACTACCTTAACCAGTAACACCTTTATTTTCGAAACCTAATTAATCGTGCATTTTCTAATTAATTAAATTAAATACACATTTTCTTTAAATAAGGGCTGTTAGCCCCATTGTACCCTGTTCAAGATTCCAGCGTAATACTGTTGTTTATTTATACTCTTCAAAGACTGGCAGAGTCAAAATATTAACAGTTCTTTGTACCAATTTATAATCCTGAGACAAGGTATCATTCACTGGCCATATATTATAAAGGTAAGCATGTGTTTAATAATACTCATAACAGCATGAATTTCAAGTAGGATCTACCCTGGATGCTGTGGCATGAGCCACATCGAAACAGGCTAATGCTTTTAACACCTATATCTCAAAATACTTTGCAGCATATTCACATTTGCGACTTTGGACCACAAAACCAGTCATAAGAGAGTCATGAGATTTATAAGAGTGAATAAATAAGCTTTCCATATATTTATGGTTTGTGAGGATAGGACAGGATTTGAAAATCTGAAAAAAGTTGCATTTTGAGAAAACTGGCTTTAAAGTCATCCAAACGAAGTCCTTTGCGATGCATATTACTAATCAAAAAGATACACTTTGATATATTTACTGTTGTAAATTTACATGAACATGATATAATATCCTAATGATTTTTGGCACAAAAACCCAATATTGACCCGTGCTACTTATGACTGGTTTTGTGCTCCAGGTTCACTTTTGGCTCTATTATGCTCGGTTCCACATTTGACACATCGACTACCAATTTTCATCTGAAAAAGAGCTCGAGCTTCCAGAGTCCGAGTCCGCATCTGTCAATCCATCAAAGTCCCAGTCAGCGCTGGAGCCACTGTCATCATCCTCTTCTGAGATGAAATTCTGTCCGGAGCCCAAGCAAGCGCTATAAACCCGGCTGGAGAGGCTTATGGATCCAAAAGCCGATCCAAACATGGTGGCCACGTTTTTCCACGAGTCTCGAGTGGGATCGTATTCATGTATAACAAGCCTGTTCTTATTGTGATGGACTATTGCAATCGTTAGAAGAAGCAGTTTGCTGTCGTGCTGCACAACTTGGTAGTTGAGAGCGCTGCTGTCGATGGGAATGTCTCCAATCCGCCTCCATTCTCCACGAGCTGGGTTATAGGCTTTAACCACGGGGATGTCGCACAAACATATGATCTGCTCCTGAAACACACAAGCTTTGTGGAGTTTGCTGCGTTTCAAAGAGCCCCGCTGGAGCCAGAGGTTTTTCTTCGGCTCGTAGCTGAGCATCCTCCTCTTGTTCACCACGTAAAGCCGCTCGTTTATCGTCACGACCTGCATCTTTCCCAAAGAATGTGGCAAGGGGGCCACAAAAGCCCATTGGTTCCTCTGAATGCTGTAGCATTCCACTTCCTTCAGCCTGGCGTCCGATACCGGATCTCTGCCTCCCACAATGTACAAATGCCCATTGAGGTAGCCCATGTAGGAGTGCACTCTTCCCAGAAGTCTTCCCGCAAGCTCCTGCCAACCATTTAACAGAGGATTGTAAACCCAGAAGTGCTTGGACAGGTGCGAAGCGAGATACAGATTGTTCTCTGGTGTAGTGCAGACCAAAAACGTCTCCATAGGAGAGCGTTTGAAGTTCTGATTGGTGAGGTTCACGACCGGGGACGCCATAGAATAGATGTCATCCATATAGGGATCGTAGCACATGAAAGGCTCATTCGGCCGTCCAAAGAAAAGCACCATTTCTTTTGCACTCTTGCCGATTCTTTGTTTGGCAGCATGCACGCTCTTCGAAATGGTAGCGCTCGGCTCATCACCAGCCCCGTCTAGGACATTCGTAAGATATTTCTTTATAAAAGGCTTTGATTTAAGGCTTTCTAGATACACCCTGTCTTTCTCGGAAAATAAAGACCATCGCACGCATCGCAGAACCTGCAGCGCATCTTCTGCGTCCGTACGCGGGTTATTCTCGATCCACTGTATTGCAAACGAACACACTATGCGTTCGCAGTCGACGTCCAGAGAATCCAGTGCGAGGATCTCTTTAATAAGCTTCAGGTCCAGCTCACAAAGCTCTCGCACGCTGGCGCTGAGCTGGACGAAGTTCTTCGCGATGAACGCCTGAGCCTTGCTCTTCAACTCCAGATTGTCAAAAGTGTCGGCAAACTTCAAAATCCCTGCACAGTTAGAAAGGTCCAGCCTTCTTGTCATGAAGTTTGCACACGCTTGCCGGATATACTCCAGCTGCAGCATGTTGGCGGCTGCGTAAAGCCTTTGCACATTGCCTTCGGTGATTGTCACTTTGCCAGTGTAGCAGTAATCGATTATAACAGCCATTGAATGGGCGTCCACTTCATGAATAGTGACGCTTTTCTGAGTGCTTTCATTTAGTCCTCCTGTAAACATGCTCTTGAAATAAGGGCTCGCTGCTGCCAGTATATTTCGGTTGCAGTGGAAAACTTTCCCAGCGCCGCTTGAGGAAACGCTTTGATCCGGATCGAGCTCCACTTCGATAGTCACGTCGACTAACAGCTGCGAGTCGTAGAATAATTTCAGCTCTCTCATCAAACTCAAAGCGTGATTTGCGTCCTCTAGCTCCTCGGGACCAGCGAAGCAGTTCACCGAAGCCATGCTCAGCCCGTTTTTTTCCGCTTCGTTAAATGCTGTCAGCTAGCGGCATCAAATCTCCCTCAGCTCTCAAAGTGTCATGAAAACAACAAGCTGCGAGCTGCAGGCAGCGCTTCTTTGTTGCCTGACAATGCAGACATGTTTCATGAATGAAACGCGGTCTTTTTTCACTCTGCGGAATTGTTTTCAGGACGAGCGATCGGCGGCGGTGATGTCCGTTCCGTTTAATTTCATTTCGCTCGGTTTTTGATCTTGAGCAATCAATCGACGCTGCGCGTCTCACTCTAGCATGCTACCGCTGAGCTGCAGCGCGCGGCGCTGATTGGTCACATCGGCTGCGTCGCAAAGTCTGCACAGCCACCTACAGAGACAGCGTTTATGGCTAGCGGAGGACAGCGCTCTCAAAGTAATGGCAAAAATGCTGGCCACGGCTATGCGACTAAATAGTGCCTCCTACGTAGGCAGTTCACTGCGATTTGAGACCTAGCCATTCTCCGCACTCTGTAGTAAGTTTGGTTGGCCTGCTAATGCTTTGTCCACAATGACATTTGCTCAATAATATTCGTTTAAAACAACAACAACAACAAAAAAACTAAATATATATATATATATTATTATTATTATTATTTTTTTTTTTTCATTGAGAAAATGCTGGACACAGTGTATGTGTATGTATACACTCCTGTTCAAACATTTGGTGTCAGTAAGATATTTAATGGTTTTTAAAGATGTTTCATCAAGGCTGTATTTATTAGATTAAAAATCCAGAAAAAACGGCAATATTGTGAAATATTATTTCAATTTAAAATAACTGTTTTCTGTTTGAATATAATTTTTTTTTTTTTTAAATAATTCCTGTGATACAAAGCATCATTACTCCAGTCTTCAGTGTCCCATGATCCTTTCACAAATCATTCTAATATGCTGATGTTTTATTATCAGTGTTGGAAACAGTTGAGCTGCTTAGTAGTTTTTTTAGGATTCTTTGATCATTAAAATATTAAAAAGAGAAGAATTTATTTAAAATGGATAATAATGTTCAGAACTACAGTTACAGTAGTTTACTGTTTCACTACAGTACAAGAGTTTGGGATCAGTTCATTTCTATTCTTTTTTCTTTTAAAGAAATTAATACTTTTATTAACAAAGGATCTATTAAATGAACAAAAACTTTACAGCATATATGTACATTTTAGAAATGTTTTATATTTGGTAAAAAAAAAAATATGTTGATTTTTTGCTGTTCATCAAAGAATCCTGAGAATAAGAAGAGAAAAAAAAAATACTGGTTGGCTACACAACTGTTTCATTGATAATTCTAGTAATAAATCAGCATATTAGAATGATTTCTGAAAGGATCGGGTGACACTGAAGACTGGAGTAATGATGCTTTGTATCACAGGAATAAATTACATTTTAAAATACATTTAAACAGAAAACAGTTATTTTAAATTGAAATAATATTTCACAATATTACAGTTTTTCTGGATTTTTAATCTACCTGTAATACATGCAGCTTTGATGAGCAGAGAAAGAAACATCTTTAAAAACCATTAAATATCTTACTGACCCCAAATTTGTGAACGGTAGTGTATATATATATATATATACAATTTTATATATGTGTTCTAATGAAAGTAATGTAATTTTATCAACAAAATACTCTTTGTCAGAGTGGATAGTCATGGTTTATCTGAGTATTCAATTTAAGTAGATTTAACTGCTTTTCAAAGGGATTAGGGTCAGCAATAAAGTGGCGCTGCAGTTTGGCCTAAACACATTGAAGCTAGTGCTTACAACACTGACTGCGAAAAAACACAGTTTTGACCTTTTTATTATTAAAACAGCAAAACATAAGTAAATGCATTGCAAATTTACATTTAAACCTATTATAGGAGAGTTTGATTGAATGACAGAATAAATAAAATTTGATTGTGTAATATCAACACGAAAAATACTTTCAGGAGGTGTAAAAAATAACTGAATATATAAAAACTAATGAATACTAATGGATATTCTTCTGTACACTGAGGCCATAATGAATTATTGTTATTATGGAAATGATATATTTCATACTTGTGAATAGTCTGAGCTGAATGTAATGTTTCAGACACTTAATTAATGAATTAATTTCAATTAAATGAAAACATATTCTAATTATAATTTACATGAAATTTGCTAATATGAGAATTATATTTTTAAGATTTGAAGTAAACTACACAATCAATCAATACAATTAGGCTGTAATGAAAAATAAGAAGAATCTAAGCTTAGAAAAGCATTTTCACTAGTGGTACCAAGCTTTTTGCTCATTTAGTTTTCTTTGCCAAACGGTCTTAGTTATAACTGCGATTAAGCACATTAATCCTGCTCAAGGCATCCTTGTTGTCTATGGTCTTGTGGACGGTAATGATGAAGGGGAAGGCAGAGGGCAGCTCGACTCTGCGGCTGAGCTTCTGGTGACCCCAGTGCAGACAGCGCAGCCTCTCGGCCAGATCTCGACGGCCCGCCCGCTCAAGACCGTCCTGCAGAAGCTTGGTTTTGTTCGGTTTGTCCCAGCAACGCTCATACCTACCAGCCAATAACACAACTCATCCAGCTTCCACCAATTAACACCAACACAACTCGAAATAAAGGCTAATTTAAAAAACCACAACAAACAGTTACATTTATTAGCGTGCTGGATTGATACACACCATGATTCCAGCATTCTCTGAGCCTGAACCCTCTTTTCTTTGGAGGTGGCGTGAAACAGTCTGACTTCGTTCCTGGTGAATCCCAGCTCAAATGCTAGAACGGTCCACTCAAACCCTAACTGCTTAGCAATCTCCTGCACAGATTTCATATTGATCACCGCATCCTGAAGGACAAAGTACAGCATGCATTAACACAATGGGGAAAAAACGGCAATACCAATAATAATATTGTAGAGAGGACTCACCTCCTGTGCCTTGTTTGGCATTTTACCCACTTACAAAACGATTCTAATTGGTTCCACAGGCAGGAAACATAAGCTGCAATGCAAAGTCTGTCAGAACAATAGCATCTGATGTCTTCAGACTCGTTTCACAATCCAAATACATCATTTAAAACACTTACAAATTTGTGCTGTTGTCGCGTATGTGCCCGAAGCCGTCAGTGGTTGTCAAAGAGACTGTCCAACACAAACCAGCCTGGTTAAAAATTAAAACATCCTCAAGCTTTAATACTAAGAATTTAGTGAGTGAGCATGATTTTGAAAATGACTGCAGGGTTCGTTTAATTATTAATCAATAATTTATTGTGTGTCCATAGACATACTATATATTACCTTAAAGAGAGATATTGTCAATTGATCCCACACAGGAATATATTTAATCATGTCTTCGGACTTGACAAATATATTTACAATATCAAACCCATAAGACCTTTGAAACACAAGATATGTTGATGATATCGGAGAGTCATCTGACCCTCCATAGACTGCAACACAACACAAAAGATACACTGAAGAAACATTTCTCACCATTATATTTCAGTTCAAAAGCCTTTATTCAACACTGGAAAACATACTATCCATTTCCTTCCATCATAGTTCTTTAAAAAAAGAAAGCAAATGTTACCATTTAATGTGCAAATGTCTTGTCCACAGTGCTCTGTATCTCGAGCATCATGTAAACATACAATCTGGAATGGCTGCTATTTACTCTTCAACAGCAGTGTGCAGTGTTTTACAGTCCATTTCGTCTGCTTTTACAAATGCATCAGATCACCCACATAATTCACTTGCCGTATGTTGCAACATAATCGACAAAATTGTTAAAAAAGGAATGCAACTTGCGCAACAGAAACCAATTAAGTACTACTCTGGCAATACTGGTTATCTAATGTAACAATGCAAGTTTACAGTAAAAGTGCTGTTTGAGAGACAATGACTTATGCTTATTAAATTATAACATCTACCAAAACCAGTCCTTATGGTCATATCGAATTATTAATATCATTTGAAAATTGGTTTCAATGGTTAAAAAATTGTGCTGTGATTAGGCAAATTATTTGCACGTAAACACTTGTATGCATAATGCTCTGGGTTTCAGCCATCAGGCATATTGCAGTGGTGCTGTATTGCATTTGTTAACAGTGCTTCGAATCACTTGATGTTATCTTACTTCCACATTAGGTCTAGTGTTGCCCAGCCAGCTGGGCAGAGACGTTTAAGTCTGAGCAGTTTAGTAGCAGCCGTCCCTCCAGCTGCCGTCACGCAGGGCGCTCAGAGCAGAGACACTCTTCGGCGGGGTCAGTAAACTGCAATGACAGCAATACTTCAGTGTATCATACATATAGATATATATAATTTCTTCATATATGAATACATTTTAACTGTATAAATAAACATGAGTTATGAATAATGAACAAACATGAATTAACTAAGAAATATTGTGTATGAAATTAAATATTTGTAAACCATTTTAAAAGTACATTTTAAGCTGCTGCTCAAAAGTTTTGGATCAGAAAGAGATTTTGTTCTCCAAAGAAGTCTGTTATGGTCATCAAGGTTGCATTTTTTGATGATAAATACAGAAAAAAATATAAGAATCTGAAATAACTGTTTTCTGTTTAAAATATTTGAAAATGTAATTTATTCTTGTGATCAAAGCTGAATTTTTTAGCACCATTGCTCCAGGCTTCAGTCTCACATTATCCTTCAGAAAACATTCTATTATGCTGTTTATGCTCAAGAAACATTTCTTGTTATTATCAAAACCATTATACATATATATGTTTTTTTTATTTGATGAATAAAAAGTTCATAAACACAGTATTTATTTCAAATAGAAATCTTTTATAACATAAATGACTTTGTGAATGCATCCTTAATAAAAGTATCAATCTGTTAAAAAAATTAAATAAAATAAAAATGAATAAATAGCATGTTAGTGAATTATTAAATCCACTTGTATATAATTATAATTGTTATATATTATATGCACTTGGAAGTTCCAACAATCAATAATTTCTTTCAGTATTCCTAGGGCTGCCAAATATTAAAAATTTTAATTTAATTAATTACATGATATGCTGATTAAGTAATGAAAAAAGAGCAATATTTTGCAGAGAAAAGCCTCTAAACCTAGTTGTTTTGGCATATAAACCAATTATTGAATTACAAAATGTGTCTTCAAGTGAATTTAGTTTGTTTTATTTACAATAATTCATTTTTCTGTACTGCATTTGCTTCAGTGAATGTGTAATTTGGTAATTAACAGTAAGTGGACAATAAAACACTTACGTCTATAATGTTATAAAAAGCAAACAGTACAGGGATGAGAAGCCTATAAGAGAATGTACTGTAATTCATTGACAAAAGTCAAGCAGAACTGTGACCGATTACCTGCGCATAGGCTGGGCAATTTTACTGCGGGAGCCACTTGTCCCAACAAAGGAAGCAGGCCGAGGTAGAGCACTGCGACTGGAGGAGGGGGCGCTGGGTTTGCTGGGGAGAGGGATGCTGCTGCTGCTGGGGATAGAGTTGAGACTAACAGAGGAAGGCATTGTGCTGGCACTCTGGATGGTAGGGCTCACGTAGGCTGTGGCTTTCAGAGGAGGCCGTGTTAAGAAGTTGCCCACGCTCTGAACTCGCTGCTGTAACTGGCCCGGAGAGGGAACTGAGGTTGAACAGAGAGCAATACAATTTGACCCGAGGTTCATGACAAATCAGCTACTAAGATCATCTGGGATGTTTGGACTTACTTGCAGACTGTATCTTGGTCAGACCACTGTGGGAATCAAAACTCTGGCTGTTTCGGAGTAATGACAAAGATGAGGACGGTGTGGCTACGTGAAGGGTTGGAGCATTAGGCACACTGATGACGCTGGGAACGCTGGGAGCTCGAATTAGGTTTGGCATGCTCTTCCGTAGCTTGTCTGAACAAAAAAAAACATCAATGCAATGTAATTATTAGTATTTTGAATGCATCGGCCTTTTTATTACAACTAACTAACTCCAAGGCTGTAACTTCGGTTTGGTTTGGCACCAATGTAATAGCTATTCTACCAAACAACTTTTCAGGGTATCCAGTACCGCTGTCGTCAGTATGTGTTTGATGTGTGGTCTGACCTGCGCTGGCTCTGTAGCTCTGGGTGTCTGTAGCGTTGCTGGGGCTGTGGCTGGGCGTGTGGAAGGACAGGCTGCTGAGGTACTGAGGCGTGGAGGGGCTGCGCCGGCACTCTCTCATGCTGGAGAGGCTCTGTGAGTGGGACGTGCTGCGCTGCATGGAGGACGTCCGGAAGAGCCGCGGCTGCGGAGCGGACAGCTGATCATACTCCTCCTCCTCCTCCAGCTCGGCCTCACTCCTCAAGCTCATGCGGGAGCCTCTGTGTACCGAAAAACTGGCACTGCGGCGCGTGGCTGTGGCAGCGGTGCTTGCGTACTCTTGCCGTAGACCTAAACACAAAGCATCCTGAGTGCTTCTGCAACCATTTATACTTTTTAAGGTAACCTAACAGTTTCAGTTCCCATTGACTTCCATTATTATTGTAATTGGACCCTGCTAAAATTGTTTCTCTTTTCTACTTTAAAATGATCTGCCATACTTTTTAGGGCCTAAACAGGCTCGAAAACTCATGAAACTTTACATCTGATATGGTTTTAGAAGTGAGTGTGGCAAAACGGTTTAATATCACCGCCTATAAAATGTAAATGAAGAGCCGTGTTTCACATATACGTTAAGAAATTTGGTAGACGTGTCACATAATACTTACAAAAACGTCTCCCAGAACGAATTCTGAAACCCAAAAGGTCTGTTATTCTGAGTTTTCTCTGCTGTTTTTACCATTTTATGGCCTTTTATTTAAACACCTCCTTCTAGAGATTTATTCTGATCAACACCAAATATAGACAGTGTAATCTAAAGCCCTTTGTGATGCTAAACTGCGAAGATTTTACATTTTCATTAAAGAGGTCATATGATGTTGCTAAAAGGACATTATTTTGTGTATTTGGTGTAATGTTATGTGCTTATGGTAGTTTACCCAAAGATTAAAATGTGATGTTTATCTGCTTACCCCCAAAGATTAAGGCATCCAAGGGCATCCAAGATGTAGGTGACTTTGCTTCTTCAGTAGAACACAAACTAAGATTTTTACCTCAAACCTTTGCAGTCTGTCATATAATTGAAGGCAAAGGGTACCAAACGTTCCAAAGCTTTGAGTCAGAAAAAAAAACATACACAGATGAAGCCAAATCAAACCCTACGGCTCATGACGATACATTGAGGTGTTAAGATACAAAATGATTAGTCTGTGCAAAAAACTGAACAGTATTTATAATTTTTCTTTACACCACAATCTGCGACTCTGCTCAGCTGGCATGTGACGCTGGCACATAGATATCTATACATAGATGCTTCATTAGTGACGTGAGGATCTACTTCTATATCTATGTGTATATACCCATTGACTTCTATTATATAACTGACAGACTGCAACGGTTTGAGTTAAAAATCGTTTGTGCTCTACTGAAGAACCAAAGTCACCTACATCTTGGATGCCCTTGGGGTAAGCAGATAAACATCAAATTTTTATTTTTAGGTGAACTATCCCTGCTCCTCAAGCTTAAAAAATGTGTGGATTTTTACAAATCTCATCGTACCGAGAAGCGAGTGAGTCAGAAGTGCCAGACTATCCTTGCAAATTTGGAAATGCCCTACTTGGAAGCAGCCTTTGTGCACAGCTGGGCTACTCTCCTTCCAGGATAGCTCTCTGTAAATGCGCTGAACACACTCTAATATTTGTGTTGAACTGGAACAGTGTTGCCACCTGTTTACATAAACTGAAACACATCCTGTTCAATCTGCACCAAACTTCACGTGTTTGATAAATGTCTTGGCCTGAAGACATCTACATGTCAATAGTGCTTCCAGCTGGGAGCAGGAAGTTTGGCGTATATGAATGACATATTCCTCCTATATTTACTGCTTTAAATGCATATTCCTGACTGGTGTTTTCCTAAAGTCACCAGGTGTATATGAGCAGATGTGAGGGCTCTTTCATCGCTTTAATTATAATGGCAGTTTATGGGAACTGAACTGAACATTCTTCAAAATCCCTTTTTTACGTTCCACAGAAAAAAATCACGCAGGTTTGAAATGACATGAGGGTGACTATGTGATGCATTAAAGCAGACGTACTCTCCTCCTGCAGTCGGGCCATGACCTCCACATCAGTCATGTCCTGAAGCTTATAGCTCATAGAGATGGAGTCGTCCTCCAGCTCAGAGACACTGAGCTCACTGTCTACGGACGACTGAGGACTGAGAGGCCTTTGACGATGACTATTACCTGAAAGAGACATGGAGAACTCCATCTCACACATATACAGCACAGACTGAAAAAACAACTGTCACTTATTTAAAATCTATTTTTAATTTTCCTATTTTCTTCATTTTGTCTAATGACAAAAGGTTAAATGGCAAATAGGAAAAAACAAATGTTTAAATATTTTTGCATCACACAGCGTTGATGTGCTGAATACAGATTTACTGACTGGGTAAATAAATATTTTGGTAACACTTTAGAATAGGGTCCAAATAAATGCATTAGTTAAGCATTAATTAAAGGTTAATTTGCATTAGTTAAGCATTAATTAAAGGTTAATTTGCATTAGTTAAGCATTAATTAATGGTTAGTGTGTTTTGCTCAACTAATGTTTGAGCAAAATGCTTTTTTGCTCAAGCATTAGTTGAGCAAAAACACACTAGTTATTAATAATTAAAATTTTAGGTTAATCATTAATTAGTAGTGTGTTTTTGTTTAACTAATGCTTAATTGTGAACATATTAACCATTAATTAATGCTTAATTAATGCATTATTTTGGACCCCTATTCTGAAGTGTTACCAATATTTTTACTTAATCAAAATTTAGGGTTTGAACCAATTCATGAATATAATTTAAGAAGTGGCACAACACTTCAGCACCGATAATAAGGAAGTAGGAAATTAAGTTTTTGGAGTAGCAAATCAGTGATAAATAAATATTATTTTAAAAGATCATGTGAAACTGATGCAGAAAATAAGCTCACAGGAAAAATTTCATCGACCCCTAACTTCTAATGGACTTCAAATACAGCACTTGATAAGTTGTGTGTGTGCTTTGTGGTGCATGATGGGAGATCTCGGTCCAGCTTACTTTGTGTAGCCGTATGATAGAGGAATGTGGGAGATCTTTCAGTTAGACTTAAGCAGTTTCTCCCCGCGAGAGTTTTCTGATGGTTTGGTGAAGGTGGATCTGGTTCAAGAGAGAGATGATATATGAATCAAAATATGGTATAGAGTAAAAATCACCTTTATAAACAATACAAAGACATTATATTCGGTTTTGTGTACTAAAGAAATTCTTTGTCATTTGCTGTTCACTGTAAAATTTGTGTCCTGAGGCAAACCCAGTTGAGATCTACTGATCTAATGCATATAAATATATCGCTAACCTGATTTCACCAAGTGCACCCAAGTGTCTTTGTTGACTCTGGGACAACGTTGTGATTAGCCAATCAGATTTAAAGAAACAGTTTACAGTTTTTGTGACGTTTAGGCTCACAATCAATGTTTGGTGCTTGCACATCAGTGTCGGTCTATCATTTCCTCTGATTTTAGGCATTACTCATGGATAAGTTTAGGTTTAGGTGTATAGATATGGTCAAGGGTTAGGCTACGTGGTGCAAGTTGTTCCAGGATCAACAAAATATGTTGTACTTGGCAAAATCAGGACGTGCATAAATCTATAGTCCAACTTGGGGCCTGTTCCATAAAACAAGTTTACCAAATAAGCCAGGCTTTTAGCAGATAGCCTGACTTATTTCAAACCAAA
>JAUCNO010000943.1:3350548-3372055 GCA_032353835.1 Enteromius viviparus | reverse complement strand
AGATCTTATCAATGCATATTACTAATCAAAAATTAAGTTTTAATATATTTTCAGTAAGAAATTGACTAAATACCTTCGTGGAACATGATCTTTACTTACTATCCGAAGGATTTTTGGCAAAAAAGAAAAATCAATAATTTTGACCCATACAATGTATTTTTGGCTATTGCGACTTAAGACTGGTTTTGTGGTCCAGGGTCACATATAGTAAATATTGTTAGTTGATATTATATATTGGTCTTGCTGACGTTTGTGTGTCTTGCTGTAATTAACTGTAATTAAGCATTTCACAATTTACTACTACAATAGCTATTTTGTTAAAAATCCCCTTTTTTAAGGGAAAGTTTTTAAGGTATATCACCCAGATATAATATTTTAATTAATTTTATTTTTTTATTGCACAATAATATGACACGATAATTTGGTAGACAGGTCACTGCATATATTACTGGATTTATTTTCCGCCCAAGAAACATCTGATCATAATACATTCTCCTTGATTTTGAGCACATCATACATTTTCCATCATGTTTTCCTCTGGGTTCAAAGATGGAGTATTATTACTATTTGATAATACTCCAAATTGGCCTGATCATCCAAACTTTCAGCGTTTTATCTTCTGCTTCATATATGCTTATTTCCTCTGGGAGTGGGTCGCTTGTGAATGTTCCCCTATTGCTTGTTCTCATTATATACCATGTGTTATATACCATATGTTTTGTTTTCCATTTGTGAGATGCTTTGCCCCATGCATGTGAAAGTTTCTCTTTCCCCTCATAGGCCCCCTTGTTTTCCCTGGTCCCCTTTTTATGAACCAGCGTGAGCAGGTGCTAGCCAGACTAAGACCCCTTCAGGCGTTTAAGCTAATGCGGGAGAAACTCAAAGGTACTGCGGTCTTCACTACAGACTCCACCTGGAGCCCCATAATGCCCCTCTCTTTTCCTTCAAAAAAACTTTACTCTGCTGCCTCTTCCAGCTTTCTCTGGACACAGTAGCATCTCTCTCTATCTGTTTCTCTGGTGAAAGTAAAATATTTTCTCCCTATATTGTCTTCTAACATAATAGTCAATTGGCCATATCTTGTATGTTGTGCTCAACACGTTTGTTAAACTAAAAAATATCACTGCTCTTTCTGAACTGTAGCAGGACTAGAGAATTATCATGTTGTGTTAATTGCAAAAAATAAAATAAAAACAGTATTCAAATGTAGTGTCTGCTTAAAATAGCAAATTGCATCTGTGTCTGACTTTTAATTTAGCATTTTAATCAAGATTAGTTTTTCACAAGGGCTTGAAATAAATCCTAGAGCATGGCCAATATAAATAGAACATTAGGCCTTGTAGTTATTTTAAGAAACATTGAAATAATAGCCATGCTGAACCTCCATCTGAATGTGTCTCTCAACCAATGCAGTGTCTAGGTCAATATTAGATCATTGTTATTATTAAAATAATAGTTCACCTAAAGCTTGTCATTTTTCATGTCATTCTGAACCCATTTGCTGTTATTATATAAGTTAACATTAATGAGAAAATGGTAATTTTCATGCAGCAGCAGTTCATAGTAGGATTGTTATAATAACCAATTTTTACTACATTGTTGTTGCCAAATAAATGGCAATAGTCATGTTATTGGAATATCTGTGTACATTTTGGAGATGAAATGATAATAAAAAGAAATAATTATGCTATCAGTTAAATGCATCTTCAGTTTTCTTTTTTTTGTGACGTAGTGTATAAAAAGGACTTGCTGTTGATCAGTCTAGCTTTTTTTTTAATCAAATCCAAAAACTCCCAGACTGCCTAGCCTTTTTTGAGTTCAGGAAGAGTGTGTTGCTTTCATCTGTCATCACAACGTGATTTTGTGTGGCAGTAGTAGCTACATGCTGCGTCTTTGTCTTGATCATGAGTGGAAACCAGTGCTATTGTCACAATTTCAATTAGGGATGTCAACCGTTAATCAATGATCGATTAATTGTCAATAAGAGATGGAATCGATTAAATCTATCATGACCATGAAGGGTCTAAATCTTTCATGAAAATAATTTACTAATGTACAAACTTTTAATATGATCGTAAATGAAAACAGATACGACAGTTATTTTGTATTGAAATGTAGTAATGAGTCATGTTTGCTGCCTTTTGTTCATTGGTTCCTAAGACATATTCATTTAAAGCTACTAAAATATTTTTCAGGAACTTTTCCCGAGAAAACCCGTGATTTAACTTAAATGTGAGAACAATTTAAGTGATGGTAATGAATTATTTATCTTTAATTCCCCGCGTTTATAACATTATGTAAAAAACAATGATTAAAAATGAACAGCAATAAAATAAACCTGCGAATCTAGAGAGTGAATTTGGGGGGGAAAAATCTAATATTATTAAATTTGTGAATGTCCAGCAAAACAGAAGCCGCGTATGGCTTGAATTAATTACCATCAATTAATTGATTAGTCATTTAAATTACGATCGATTGTGGAAATAATCGAAAATTGACATCCCTAACTGGTATATAGTGAAACCCCTATTTTATAGTGATCACAACTTTCAAGCTAGATATTGAATATCATAATCCACTCAGTATAAACCACATAACGTCTACTACAAGAATTAGTGTAGGTGTTGCCTTAATTTACAACAAATAGCTGTCAGTTACCTTTAGTGAGTTCTATTAACCACTAAAATGACAGCATATAGGATTTCATAATATTCTATCAAATATGAATTATGAAGATATTTAAAATATGGGAGGGATTTATATCACTAGTAGTGGCATTCTGAATTTGTGACCTGAATATGTTCGGTCTAAAATGTATTACGTGTGTATATTTTTCATGCAGGGGACACAGATCTTGCCGCATTTACTGATATATACTATTTTAATCAGTGTGGAGTGAAAGGAGTAGACTTTTCTTCTGTTCATTGGATTTGTTCCTCCAATCAATGCTAAATCTCTTTGATTAACCCTTGATAGAGAGAGTTTAAGGTTGTATACAATCACTACTTCCTGTTCAGTTTGTCTTCTCTCCTTTGCTCTGTTCTACCTCTGTCGACGCATGGCAATATTTCATTTCTTCTGTTTTTCTCCTTTCCTCTGAGGCACCAGATCGTTTCTCTTCCCAGGTCATTAACAGTCCCCGGCTTCACTCGCTGCCTTTAGACATCCATCTCGTCTCTCGCTGTCCTTGTCTGCCCTTTCCCGGCTGCCCATCCGCCCAGGCTCACACTCTGTTCTGTGTTACAGATGGCAGCAGTGAACGTGGGGAAAAAGATGCCAGTAAGATCACTACATATCCTCCCGGGGCTGTACGCTTCGATTGTGAGCTGCGAGCCGTACAGGTCAGCTGCGGTTTCCACCACTCCGGTGAGTCCTGGTCACATCTGACCTTCATAATGTGACAGGAGGACATTGTTCTTGTTCCCCATCATTACTTGATGTTCCTGCTTTTTTTTTATTATGTCATGTGTCCGTTTGTAATGGTAAACCTGTTTTTTGGCAGTGGTGTTAATGGAGAATGGAGATGTTTACACCTTTGGTTATGGACAGCATGGACAGCTCGGACATGGAGATGTTAATTCTAGGTAATATGGGTTTAAAGGGGGTTCGTTATTTAAGTTTAGATCTCCAAATAAAAAAACAAGCAGCCTAAAAGTTTTATAAATTTAACTCTGATCACTATGGGTGCATCTATAGATGCAGGAAAATTAATTAACAAATAAATGTAGTTTTTCTTCATATAAACTTTATTTTTTTTAATTCAAATTAATTATTTTTATTATTTTAATTTATTGTATGTATTTTCATATTTCATCTAATTATTTATATGAATTATGTATTTATTTTAATATATCTTTACAATATTGATATTATATGTATTAATATATTCATGCATTTTTCTTATAATTTGTAATATCTGTATTTATATTATACAGTTATTTATTTTTGTTGTTTAAATGTTATTTGTATGTTTTTTCATTATAAAATTTAATAATTTTATGTATACAATTATTTTATATAATTATATATTATTTTTGAATAATTCATATTTATATCTATTATGTCAATTAGTCTAAATTCTGTAATTAATTTATTTGTTTTTGTATATTTATTTATAAGTGTGTTTTATGTTGTAATTTTAAATATTTGTTGGTTGTGTATGTATATTTTATTTTTATATACAACATTATTTAATTTATTTAAAATATTTCTTAAATTTTAGTTATTTATTTCATCTGTTTCTTTTTATTTTATTTTAATGATTTACTTATTTCAATTAAGTAAAATTTGTATTATTTTTTTTTTTCTTTAAATTAAAATTTGATAGCAGACAAACTCTAACAACTTAAAAACAAACAACAACAAGAAAAAACACCATATGCTCCATTGATTTTTGTATAAAAAACAGGGGGTCTCCCACTCTGGTGCAAGCTCTGCCCGGCCCCTGCACTCAGGTGACAGCAGGCAGTAACCACACTGCAGTGCTTCTCATGGATGGACAGGTCTTCACCTTCGGGAGTTTCTCAGTAAGTTAGCTGTTTCCTCTAAAACTTCTTTTCCTGTAAGTCAAGTTCAGATTTTCTTTGGTAGTTGAAAACCTGAAAATATATCTCATGTTGTCTCAACAGAAAGGGCAGTTAGGACGACCCATCCTAGACATGCCCTACTGGAACGCCAAGCCTTCTCCGATGCCCAACATTGGCGCCAAGTACGGTCGAAAAGCCACATGGATCGGGGCCAGCGGTGATCAAACCTTCCTTAGAATCGATGAGGCGCTAATCAACTCCCACATTCTGGCCACCTCCGAAATTTTTGCCAGCAAACACATCATCGGTACGCTCTCTCGCTGACTCCATGCTGTGCTTGAAAAGGCCTGTGTGTTGTTTTGACCCTTCCCTCCCATTCTGGTCTCTCTAGGTTTGGTTCCAACATCGGTATCAGAGCCTCCTCCCTTCAGATGCCTACTGATCAACAAATTGGACGGGAGCTGCCGCACCTTCAATGACTCAGAGCAGGAAGATCTCCAGGGATTCGGCCTCTGTTTGGACCCTGTCTATGATGTCATCTGGAGGTGAGGCCCATCTGTTTTCATCTACACAAAACACTGTACACAGATTCTCAGGGTTTCAGTGGTCGACATCTGTTCTGCAGACAATAACTATTAATAGTGAAAAATAGTGGTAAAAAAATAAATTATATCTTCTCAAGCCATTTTGCTCTTCTTCTAGGTTCCTGCCTGCCTCGCGTGAGATGTGCTGCTATAACGCTGTGATAGCAGATGCCCGTGTGCCCACTGCTTCAGACATCCAGGCCCTCTGCAGCATCCTGAGTCCTGAGCTGGCTCTACCCTCGGGCTCCCACGCCACCACCACCCGCTCCCACGGAGCGCTGCACATCCTGGGTACGACAACAGCATGTCACCGCCACTCACTCAAGCACAGCTTTATGATTGTTTAGTGTGCAGTTTACAGCAGGCTCTCAAAACCTGTCTGGAATGAAGTCACGTGATGGTAGCTTGCTAGATCTTTCTCCTTGAGCTCGGCTGTACAGAGAGGAAATGGTCCTGGTTGACTGGCATTGTCAAAGGGAGACTGACAGTCTTTGAGCTATTTCTGCCAAATCAAACTTTCCTTTATCTTTTGAGAATAATATATATATATATATATATTTTACTGTGGAAACACAATGTAACTTTTTTTGTGATTAAATCCGAGAGCTCTCTGACCCTCCATAGACAGCAACACAACCGACACGTTCAATACCTAGAAAGGTAGTAAGGACCTTATTAAAATAGTCCACATGACATCAAAGACTGAAACAAAATAGAAAAGGTTGTCTAATGGGTTTGGAATAACATGAGAGTGAGTAATTAATGACAGAAATTTCATTTTTGGTGAGCTGTCTCTTTAAGCCATTGATTTGTAATGCTTATGGGCTGGAACGCACTACAGAAATTAAATATTATGAAGTTCTGAAAATGACCTTTCATGCTTATAGTGTATAATGAGCTGCAAAAAGTATGTTTTTTAGAAGCATTTTAAAAACATTGTTATACTATAATAAAAGTTGTTTAATGAATAATAGCAAAAATGGAATAGGATCAGAATTAATTGTTACGACTACAAGGTTTTGATGCAAAAAAAAAAAAAAAAGAAGCTCATTGGAGTCTTAAAGCTGTAGTGTGTGAGTTGTTCTGCGTGGTTGTGTGTGCAGGTTGTCTGGACACACTGGCTGCGATGCAGGAGCTGAAGATGGGTGTAGCCAGTGCTGAGGAAGAGACTCAGGCTGTGATGAAGGTCTACTCTAAAGAGGACTACAGCGTGGTCAACCGATTCGAGAGTGAGTTCATGAAGAATCATACAGCTGCTGCATCACCAAATACTTTTGCAGACTGTTAGGGCACATTCACATACTTCCAATTTGTTATTAGATATTCAAAAGCTATGTGAAGTAATAGGAACGCCTATTTATCTATACCATCTATACCATTGAAAATAAAAACTCCCAATTTGCTAAATGTAGTCAGTTTGCATTTGTTTGATTGTGTTGTTTTTTTCTAGGTCACGGAGGAGGCTGGGGTTACTCCGCCCATTCAGTGGAGGCCATCCGCTTCTGCGCCGATGCTGACATCTTGTTAGGAGGATTGGGTCTTTTTGGTGGCCGAGGGGAGTACACTGCAAAAATCAAGGTCAGGTGCTATCTGAGTGTCTCCTTAGCCCGTTTAATTCTCTTAGGTTTGCTGATCTCCGGTGTGTGATTGAGAGCTGTTATTGTGTTTGCAGCTGTTTGAGCTGGGGCCAGATGGAGGAGACCATGAGACTGATGGAGACCTGCTGGCCGAGACAGATGTTCTGGCTTACGACTGTGCTGCTCGGTAAGACTATACATATCAGTGCCATCCAAAAATATATCGTTTCATTTCAGCGCTGTATATAATTGATACATGATTGTTTTTAAGTTTGTGTACATAAGCCAACAGGGCCAAACTTAAAATTGCCAAATGCATGTTTTATTTATTTATTGTTTTTATAAAACATTTATTAAATGTTAGAATATATAAAAAATATATTAACATATTTATTTATATATATATATATATATATATATATATATAGAAATGTCACTTTTTGTTTATATGTCCTTTTTTATGTTTTAGTAATTTTTAGTAATGTTTATTTTTGTATTATTTGTACGCTGTTATAAAAATAATGCATTTAATTTGATCTGCACAGTTTCATAGCTCAAGGGTGCTTTACATTTAAGATGCATAATCAATGCTCTAAATAAATGTGTATAATAAATACTATTTATTTCTATAATACATAGACATTATTTATTAACAGTATTTATTTATTTTTTCAGGTTTATTTTTAGATAATCATTTTATCATTTTTATTTCATTTTAGAATGTGCTTTTTATTATTTTTTGATTACATATTTCAAATTATCTTTAAATTATGTATTATTTATTTATATATACACCTGGGGTATTTGATAGGATAGCATGACTAGCATGTTTATAGCATGATTAGTATTTTTTTGTAGTAATATATAGATTTGATTAGTTTTAGATGATAGATATTCTGTTCAAAATGAAGACAAATTGTATTGTAATCCTTTTTTCCCTCCATGCATATTTCTGAAACATTTGGGCTTCATCTGTTGTTACTCAACATAAAAAAACTCCTTGCAAACCTGTTAAAAATCACCAGAAGACCAGCTGATTAGACCAGCTTAAACTGGCTCATAAAGACTAATGCAGTTGTATTGTTTGGTGTGTGCAGTGAGAAGTACGCCATGATGTTTGATGAGCCTGTGCTGCTGCAGTTGGGCTGGTGGTACGTGGCATGGGCTCGTGTGTCTGGACCCAGCAGTGACTGCGGCTCCCACGGCCAGGCCACCATCACCACAGATGACGGGTACAAACACACATACTACTGTTACAGCATGATAATTCTGTAAAGATGAGAATGATACATCATCATGAACTCTCTCCTGCAGTGTGGTCTTTCAGTTCAAGAGCTCAAAGAAATCAAACAACGGTACTGATGTGAATGCTGGACAGATACCTCAGCTGCTGTACAGGTACATGAGCAGTTTCACTTCTGTACTCGTTACATTAGTGTATCAGTAGTATTCTTTCTTTCACATGTCCGTTTTGTTCTGGTTTTCCAGGTTGCCCTCTAATGATGGTAATGCATCTAAAGGAAAGCAGCAGACCAGTGAGCCTGTGCACATCCTCAAGCGTTCTTTCGCCAGGACCGTGTCTGTGGTATGTGTACAAAAACATAAACTTTAATGTGAAGCTTAATGATTTTTCATTATATTGCAATATAGTTGAAAATACAGGGTACAGAGAAAAATATATGTGAAACAGATGCAAAGTCCTCACCTTTATAGAACTGGGTGAATTAATTACAATTGTTTAATATTTTGTGATATGTGACCCACTGCCCTGCAGATTTTGTGTGTCTCCCTCATCTAACACATCTGATTTCATTCATTAGCTCGTTAATAGAGACTGCAACAACTAAATTGGGTGTGTCTGATTAGAGAGACATACAAAATGTGCAGAGCCAGGGGGGCCACTAGGGCCATGTCCACACTAATACGTAATCTTTTTCTCTCCGTTTTGGCCTTCCGTACACACTGAAACAGCTTTTTGAAAACGCTCTCCAAAGTGGATACACTTGAAAATGCTGTTTTTCGCATCGCAGTGTGGACCGTGAAAACGATGACGCATTTTAGTCATGTGATGCAGTCATGTGACCAATTCAACTAAGATGGCGGGTGACGTTGTACAGCAGTTTTGCAACTTTGTACTCTTGTGTTACTTGCAGCAACAACTCCACCTCACTGTCTGTCCATTTAAAAAATTCGGTGCTTTTCCTCGATATTTTGCCACGTTTCAAAGAGCCGGAAAGTAAATATACGGCAGACGGAAAGAACGTAGATCGAATGGTTTTACGCATGCACAGTAAGCGTTTTCAGTCGTTTCAGTGTGGATGATCTACTCTTTGTAAACGATTGAAAACAAAAGTGTGGACACGGAGCGTTTTTAGACGGAGTTACCGTTTTCAATTTCATCCGGATTAGTGTAGATGTAGCCTAGGACAGGTTTGAGAAGCGCTGGTTATGATAAACCAGCCAACTCGTGTACATTTTGACTTTTTTTTTATGGCAGGGTTGTTAAATGGAAAAAAACAAAAGAAAACAACAAAAATATATGTGAAGATGTGGGACTTTCTTTGACTTTTTGCTTGTAAATAATTTAATATAGTATGAATTTGTACACTCAGATGTATTCAGGTGTACAGAAAATAGTAACTTTTTACCTGATGGTTACAGCATAGAATCTTTAATTGATTGAAATTTGTTTCAATATTTTTCAAAACCTTTTACACAAGTACACAAGTAGACATCTATGCATAATGTATGGACATAAATATACTTATAACTTGGCACACGTTGTAAATGAGATATTATAGATAATTTAATAGATAAAATTATATTAGATCTCCTTTTCATCATTGACTTATAAATGTACTCATGCTGAAAGTTTGAACTCCTGTTTCCTGAAAAGGGTATGTTAGCAACACTAGTTTGCTTTTCCATATAATATCCTTAAAAAAAAAAAAGACAAGAAAAGGTTGGCAAGCAACAGATGTACAGCAGCCAATTCTAAAGGGTTTGTACTTCAGTGTGTTTTATTGCTTGTTATTATTTAAGGAAATCCCTTGACGGTGGTGCTTTTTTTCCATGTGGCCTATCCGCTTTGTGCAGTCAGACAAACAAGTTAAAGTTAATAATAGGCCAGATCCTTGGTTAATTTCCCAGTTGGGTGTTTGTTCTTGTCCCAGGACTGTTTCGAGTCTCTGCTGAGTGTCCTGCACTGGAGCTGGACCACGCTGGTGTTAGGGGTGGAGGAGCTGAGGGGCCTCAAGGGCTTTCAGTTCACAGCCACTCTTCTGGACCTGGAGCGTCTGCGGTTTGTGGGCACCTGCTGCCTGCGACTGTTGCGTGTCTACATCTGCGAGATCTTCCCCATTTCTGGTATACTACAGCATTTCTCCTCATATTTAAAGGATGTTACGGTGGCGTCTCACTAGCTGTTTTTAGGGTCCATCACATTATTTTTGCTGAAATCTTGCGCTCAAGACAGGCCACTTTTACTCATTCTGTTACTCTAGTGACTGTATTGGTAAAGCTATTGGATGAAGAAACAGTTAATGGGATGCCGACCTAAGTCACATTGATTTTGAGCACTGCTGTCACTCCCTTGACACTGCAGTACAAGACTTTGTCACCCTGACTTATTGTTATAGACTGAATCAGACTGTCGATGTCACAAGCGGAGTTCCTTTGAGTTACAGGTGTAGTCTATATTGATTATCAGGGTCTCATGTCACGCTAGGCCTCTGAGCACATGTAATTAAGAGGAAGACCGCTTTGGGCATATATTTACAGCTTTTGGTAAAAGATGGAAATTTTTGAGGCCATTCCGTAAAGACTATCGCTGAAGGGTTAGTTCACTCCACAATGACAATCATTAATTACTTATCCAAACCCGTGAGACCTACCTTCATCTTCAGAACATAAATTAAGATATTTTTAATTACAACCAAGAGCTCTCTGACCCTCCCATAGACTGGAAAATATCTTGCACTAAGATCCAGTCATCGTACTGTCTGGTCCACATTACATCTTATAACGTCTGTTTGTCTCTCCTATCTAGCCAGTACCAAAGCAGTTGTGGAGGAGTCCAGTAAGCTAGCAGAGTGTGTAGGAAAGACACGTAGCCTGCTAAAGAAGATCCTGTCAGAGGGGATGGACAACTGCCTGACCAAGCTGGACAATGACCCGCAGGGGTATCTGAGTCAACCCCTCACGCTGCTGGAGGCCGTGCTGCAAGAGTGCCACAACACCTTCACCGCCTGCTTCCACTCGTTCTACCCGACCCCGGCACTGCAGTGGGCCTGCCTCTGCGACCTGCTCAACTGCCTGGACCAGGTAATCACCATCACCTTACACTTCACCTTACACTACTGACTGGCCTCATTTCTAATCTATAAATCATAATGTTTCATAATGTTTTTATCGTGATGTTTCACATTAGACATCATACGATGCCAAATTGGTCAACATCGCCCAACCCTAGTTGCTTTTTATTTTTGCTCTGCATGAATTATAGTAATTTTTGAAATCTAATTATTGAGAATAATTTAATATACAAAATTGCATTTGTAACATTGTACTCGTTATTATGTTGTAATAAGGATTCAGATTTTCAAATGTGAACTAGATATGTTTTTGTGATATTCACCTACAGAGCCTTCTTTTTTAGCTGAACCACTTTCGGTTCCCAGCTCACACTGCAAATGAACCTCTTCACAGATTTGGTGCTGATGAATTTGAGCTCTAAAATATCTCAGATGGCACACTAAATCAAAGAGATTCTCTCAGAAAAAGAGGCACGGCCTCCGTATATTGTCTTGTTGAAATATCTGAGCGATGCCGTTGTCACTTGGCTGGTGTCAGATGCAGCAGAGCACAGCTGATCATAACACTGACCTTCATGTTGACCTCTAGGACATTCAAGAGGCGAACTTCCGTACGTCGAGCAGCCGTCTGCTGGCCGCGGTGATGTCAGCGCTGTGTAACACATCGGTCAAGCTGACCTCCGTCCTTCCCATCGCCTACGACGGGGAGGTGTTGCTGCGCTCCCTCGTCAAGCAGGTCAGCACTGAGAACGACTCTGCCCTCGCTCACCGCTTCCCCCTGCTGGTGGCACACATGGAGAAGCTCAGCCACGTGAGTACTAACACCTCTTCATCTTTCACATTTTATTCATGTTGATCTAACTTCTCTTTATCGCATCAGACGGAGGAGAATCTCATGGGCATGACGACTTTCCGGGAGGTTCTGGAGAAGATGCTTGTGATCGTGGTGCTTCCTGTGAGAAAGAGTCTGAGGAAGGAGGTTGAGCTCTTTTCTCCTCATCTGGTGTCCAACACGTGTGGCCTGCTGGCCAGTATCGTCAGTGAGCTCACCGCCTCTGCTCTCGGCTCTGAGGTTAGAAGGACAAATCTCCCGCTTGCCTCTCATTCCTCTCTTTCAAACACACACACACACACACACACTCTTCCTTGTCTCTTTGTATGCTGAGTATTCGCCTGCTTCTCTAATTGCATTACAGCCACCGACTGACCATAAATAGCTTTTAGATGGTGGAGGAGAAATTATATCAGTCTGATTTATCAGATCCTAAGGAACAGAATCACATGCAGAATCTGCATCCAGAGATCTCCATGGAAATATCTGGAATATTCTGAATATAAAATACTATACATTTCTAAAGTATACATTTCTTATATTAAGAACCTAAATTTAAGTGTATTATTCAGTTGAAATAATTTATTTAATTCTTGTAATATATTTTTATTTATTAAAAAATAAAGCATTTCTGATTTATTTAAGTGTATATAATTTTAATTCTCATTTTATACATTTTCATATTTTATTTCTATTTTTGTTCTTATTGTCAGTTTTATTGTATGTGCTAAGAGTAAAAAAACTGCATGATTATAATTTTTTGTATTACATTATTTCTTTTTTCATTTTAATTGTTTCTATTACAAACATTATTTAATTTTATTACATTAAAATATATATATATATTTTTTTATGTAATAAAATATAATTAATAAAATTGTATGCTTCTGTCATTTGGATATGATACTATTGCTGTAGAGAGGCTGACCTTTAATTTTATTTTCTCAAGTACCTAGACTTTTTTTTTCATTGCACATTTTGTTATCTGGTCACTAACACTTTAAAAATAATGATCATTATCGCATCAAGAGCCAAAATAACATTTTAATTTGTTTAAATCCTGAAACTTCTGTATTTCTAAAATATACAAATCAGTATACAAATGTAAAGTGTGCAGATTCCATGTCGCCCTGGCTCAGGATTGTTGTGGTGGGAAGCTGAGTCATGAGCACAGGTGTGTCCTCCTCCGGTCCACAACAGTTTGCTGCAGTCCATCTCTCTTCTGGCTGCTTAAGAAAAGGCCATTGGCTCGTTGCCATAGCAACTAGCCTGTCATGCTCTGTTAGAGTATGTTATGAAGCGCGACACAGCTGCTTTAATTCTCTTTAACACTGTCCACTTCCAAAAGTGCAATACAAATCACTAATAGGGTTACGCAAATGGCATCCAGTTTCTGTTGTTTGCAGTAGCACAGGAAATGCATTGTTGTACTGTAGTTGGCGGTTCTTATGAAGGCTCCTATTCAATAAAAAAAGACGTCCTCCCTCAGTTATCTGGTCTGCTGCCACCTGCTGGGAAAAGAAGTGATGCTTTACAGTGCTGAAATCACTCTGACTAAATTTGAATTTTATTCAATGTTTTTATTGTTGTGCAGGTGGATGGACTGAACTCTCTGCACTCTGTGAAGTCCACCCCGAACCGCTTCACCAAGACCAGCCAGGGACGCAGCTGGAACACTGGCAACGGCTCCCCTGATGCCATCTGCTTCACGGTGGACAAGCCAGGGGTGGTGCTGGTGGGGTTCTGTGTGTACGGAGGAGGAGGCATCCATGAGTACGAGCTGGAGGTACTCGCTGATGATGTAAGTCTGTTTCTGTGTTCATCACCTAATGTCCAGGTGAAGCTAGGCTTCTGACTGTTGAAGGGAATGTTTGTACAAAAGCTTATTGTCACACAGCTTTCGATACAACAACAGTGTATTGTGAACATATCTGTCAAGATCCAGAACGTTCTAGAAAAGTCTCATAAAGTAGTCCAAAGCATGTGTTCTGAAGAAAACAAACATTCAATTTGAGGTCAATTAAAAGCAAAAAGTCTTTCTAATTGAATGGTAATCAGATCAATAATAAAAAGTGTAGTTATAAAACAAATTATAGTGGCATTTATTATAAACATCGAGTTAAACATAAAGATATATAAAAAAGACTTCCTGTTTAGTCTGGTATAGTAACTCAAGGCATATTGTTTCAATTTTAGGAAAAGGTTAGCAGCTCACCAAACAAAATATACAGATGAACTTGATCCAAATTTGTGGGCCTAGTTTGACAAAAAAAAGACATTAAATGGCTAACTATTGTAAACATGGCTTATTTCCAATATCCATGTAAAATGGGAAACTTCACATGGGCACAAATGTGTTTAACGTCAAATGAGTTGTGTAACTGTTAGTTGTCTGCATTTGTCAAGTTAACAGTGCTAGAACTGAAATGATGTCTATGCGTGCAAAAAACGTGACTTATGTTCTGCAAAATATGGTCCTCTGTGCCAAATCTGTTTGAGGCGAACTCATTTTTGGGTGAACTGTTCCTGTAAGTTCGAGTGTGTGTGAATGAGTTGTTCCAATGTCTTAGCCTGTTGTTTTTCTCTGTGTTCCTGTTCTGTCCATCTGTCCCGTTTCATCAGGCTCAGACGGAGCACCATGGAGATTCCGCCCACTCCCACAGATGGACATCTCTAGAACTGGTCAAAGGCACTTACAGCACTGACGACTCGCCCAGTGACATCGCTGAGATCCGTCTGGACAAAGCTGTTCCTCTGAAGGTGCTGTGAATTTTACACATGAATCACTCCAAGCATAAACTTCACTTCATCGCAAACTCACTCCTGCCCTGTTGCTCTTGCAGGAGGGTGTGAAATATGCCGTCCGCCTGCGAAACTATGGCAGCCGCACAGCCAATGGGGATGGAGGCATGACCACCGTACAGTGCTCTGATGGAGTTAGCTTCACCTTCAGCACCTGCAGCCTGAGCAGCAACGGCACCAACCAGACCAGAGGCCAGATTCCCCAGGTTCTCTTTTACAGGTCTGTACTTTATTCCTTTCACTGCCTACAAAAAATCTTTTTTTTTACAAAATGTTACATCTTGATCTGGGTTGTTTGTTACAGGAGTGAATATGACGGTGATCTGCAGTCACAGCTGTTAAGCAAAGCCAATGAAGAGGACAAGAACTGCAGTCGTGCTCTTTCTGTAGTCAGTGTGGTGGTGCGGGCGGCCAAAGACCTCCTCCACAGGGCCTTTGCTGTGGATGGTGAGGATCACTTCTTTAGGCTTCCAATAAACCCCCTCATCTGCTGCTGGTTGCAAAACAGCATAGTTCCACACCATGCTCTCATCACTTGTTGAGCTAATGTTAATTTTATAGAGATAGAACATTATATTTAATAATGTAAAATATATACAAAATATACATTAAAATTTAGCATTGTAACATTAATTTGTGACAATTTAGCATTCAATGAACCTAATGAAAAAAAGATCTTATTCTTATTATTTTTCAGTTGTTCTCAGAGGGAAAATTAAATAAATTAAATGCAGCCTTGGTGGTGATTTTTTTTTTCTTTAAAACCTTACTGATTGATAGCGCTTGCTAATATTGGATATATATTAATTGATGTTACTGATGTCTCTACAGTTGAAGACATTCCAGAACTCCTGAGTTCCTCCAGTCTCTTCTCAATGCTGCTTCCTCTTATTTTGGCATACATTGGTCCTGTGGCTGCCTCTGTCCCTAAGGTAACAGTGTTTTTCTTCTTGTAATTAGCAGCCTTGGCTCTTGATGCGATAATGATCAGTTTTCTCTGCCAAGTCAAGTATTGTTAGTTCCCATTTTCTCATGATATCTTTCTCAACGCTTAACTGTTTTTAAATTCTAATTGTTATCATCTTAGGCTGCAGTGGAGGTGTTTGGTTTGGTGCAAGAACTTCTTCCAGCTGTTTCTGCCCTGAATCAGAAATACGCCCCTCCCGCTTTCAATCCCAACCAGTCCACAGACAGCACCACTGGGAACCAGCCAGAACAGGGCCTATCAGCTTGCACAACCTCAAATCATTATGCTGTCATAGAGAGTGATCACCCCTACAAGCAGGCTGCTGTCACCCAGTACAAGGTACTTTAGTTCTAGTTGCTTGACAGCAGGGCTCCCTTGTAAAATAGATTTGATTATCTCAATGGGTAAAATAAAGGATAAATAAAAAAACATTCAAAAGAATATGGGCAAATCTAGTTATGCTAGATTTGATGTTGACCGTTTATAGAAAGACACAATGGTGGCATAAACTGCAATTTAAATAGTACTGAACTGTTTCACATGCTCATGCTGATTGGTTTTTGAATTATTTTAATTGCAGTGAGTTTTAAATTTGTATTTGCTATTGTGCCCAAATTATACTTTAGTAACATCCTGTACCCCTAGCAACATGAAACCTAATCAACTCAACCCAAGCAACATCTTATACATTCACTAAGAACACCTAGTCAACTCCTCAGCAACACCCTAAATAATTGCCCAAAACACCCAATCAACTCCCCATCAACACCTTAAACAATCGTCCAGAACACCCATTAAACCCCCTCAGCAACACCTTAAACAATCCTAATTACACAGAACACCCAAACAACCACTAAGCAACATCTTAAACAATCGCCCAGCAACACTACAAACAATCACCCAGAACACTCAATGAAGAGTTTAGACGCACACCTGATCCAACTAATCAAGTTCTTCAGTTTTCATTGAAAACTGCATAGTATGTGTGTTGGAGCAGGGTTGGAACTACACTCTGCAGAGCTCCAGCCCTCAGGGAATTGAGTTTGACACCCCTTGCCTAAACAGTCACCCAGAACACCCAGTCAACTCCCCAGCTACATCTTAAACAATTGCCCAGAACTACCAATCAACTACCCGGCAACATCCTATACAATCACCCAGTCAACTTCCCAGCAACAGCTTAAGCAATGGCTCAAAAGACACAATTAACTCCACAGGAACACCCTGAACCAGAGGTCATCAAACTTGATCCTGGAGGGTTGGTGTCTTGCTGAGTTTTGCTCCAACTTGCCTCAACATACCTGCATTGAAGTTTTAAGTATGCCTAGTAAGACTTTGATTAGATTACAGTTGCACTCTGCAGGAGCACGACCTCCAGAACCAATCTTGATGACTTGGTGCCGTAAGCAATCCCCCAGAACACCCAATCATCTACCCAACAACATCTTATGCAATCACACTGAACACCCTAAACAATCACCCAAAACACCCAGTCAACTCCCAAACAACACCCTAGAACACCATCCAGAACAACCTATTAACTCCCCAGCAACACACTTAACAACCAACCAAATCACCCAGTCAGCTTGATACAAATTGAGATTCAGTATGAGCAGTGTAACTTAATGTGAGTGGTTTAATCACATTCTCCTTCGCTGGTTTCCAGGTTTCCTTTCCAGACTGCGTTCGCTGGATTACCATTGAGTTTGATCCTCAGTGTGGCACGGCACAGCCAGAAGATGTTCTCCGTCTCCTGATCCCAAGTCGATCCATGCACTTTTCTGGGCTCAGCTCCAAATCTCTGGCTCACGAGACCATCAACAGCTGGACCGAGCTTAAAAAGTTCTCTGGCTCCAGTGGCTGGCCCACCGCTGTCTTGGTGCTGCCAGGTAACAGCGGTGTTCCAGACAGCCTATTCAGAGCTTTATAAATGGTTACATGTTCATGCTGATTAACATGCTGTTGACGTGCCAGTGTTTGGTGATGTTCAGTTATAAAAAAAGAGCCTAATTATTTAAATGTTTACTGAACACCACTTCAAGGCCCTTAAGCATTTCTGTTGTGAAACACCAGATCCCAGTTGGGAAAATTTGGGATTGTTTTTAGAATATTATCTCTATGAGGACTGTGTTCAGATGCCACCTCATCGGTTCTATTTTAGTATTGCTAAGATAGCAATTTTTTTCAATACATTTTTGAATTAAAATTTTCTTATTTCATTAATAGTTCAAAATGAGTTAAGCTACACTACATAATTAACTTTTTCTAATCTCAGGTAATGAAGCCCACTTCTCCTTGGAAACTGCATCAGATTATGTGAAAGACGAGAAAGCCTGTTTCTATGGATTCAAATGTGTAGCTGTCGGATATGAGTTTAACCCTGGTCTTGATGAGGTATGAAGTTCAATATGAATGTGTCCTAAACCTGAGCCCAATGCATCAAATTAAACTTAAACCCTACCTTTTTACTCTATGTGGCCCTGCACTGTTAAATTGCATAATTTGCAGGTCAGCATTTATAGAAATATAAAAAAGAAACCTGAGCAGTGCTGTTGTTCATACAGACGTGTATATTGAAATCTGGGTGGAACCAGTTTTAGCATCTCAGTTATGGATTGTTGTTGACCAGAGAAAGGAATAGTAATCCATACTACATATGTATTTGAGGCATCTGTCATGTGGCTGTAAGTCTGAATGTAATGTAAATGTGGCTATGGTTTCAGGGAATTATTCAGCTGGAGAAGGAACTGGCCTATTTGGGAAGCGTGTGTGCAGCTGCACTCATGAAAAAGGATCTTGCCTTACCCATAGGTAAGAATCAGTGCTGCTTGCCGGTGCTGGAGAAGATAAGTAGGAACTGTAATGTGACACGTTACATACTGCTCACAATTCTAAGCAGTTAAAGTAGCTATTTAAATTAAAGTAGTCATGCCAAGCATACGCTACCATATAAAAATTGGGGCCAGTTATTTAAAATGCACATTTCACAATATTGCTCTATTTATTAAATATTGATGAAGATCGTATTGACCTCAAATATTTGAACAGTAGTGTATTTATTTATATATTTACATATAAAAGTGTTCAAATTAATTAATTAATTTGAATTGATAAAAAGGGATTAATTTATTGGACAATACCTGATCTATTTTTATAATTGATTAAATTGATAATTTTTTTTAATTTGCTAAATTGGCAAATGTGACTTTCTAAATAAAAGAAATTATAATAATTGATCTAAATATTTTGATATACAAATGAATCGGTTCTTATATGTGAAAATGGAACAAACTTTTTTTTAAAGCTGAAGGTTGTTTGTGTGTAGCCACAGATTGCTTACATAACACAATTTGACATTTAAACAGAAAAGTTTGTCCCAGTACTCTGGAAGTCTTAAAAAGTAGCTTGTTACAGGAAAAGCTTCATCTGAGCTATTAAAGAAGGAAGTTAACTTAATATTACCTTTTATTGGTGCCACTGATAAAATCATTAGCATGAATTTTGTGTCTTTTTCATCTGACTATATGGAATATGTGCCATCTTACAGGAAATGAACTGGAGGAGGATTTGGAGATTTTAGAGGAGGCCTCGCTCCAGGTACTGCATTAGAAATAGTTTTGGTGTTTACAAGTACAGTACCCTCATCAGAGCTCTAATCATGTGTTTGTGTCGAGCAGGTTTGTAAATCCCACTCAGGGCTCCTGGGTAAGGGACTGGCACTTTCTCACTCTCCCACAATCCTTGAGGCACTGGAGGGCAATCTGCCACTGCACCTGCAGACTAACGAACACTCCTTCCTAGAGGACTTCATCACCTGTGTGCAAAACTCCAGCGGTGGGCGGCTTGCCAGGTTGGGCTTGAACTCTTTTCAACTCCTTTTATTCATAAAGAATGTACCTGGCCCTCATCTTACCATCTTTACCGTTCTGCTGTCCCAGGTGGCTTCAACCAGACTCCTACGCAGACCCTCAAAAGACCTCGCTCATACTCAACAAAGACGACATCCGCTGTGGCTGGCCCACTACTGTTGTGGTGCAGACCAAAGACCAATATGGAGATGTTGTGCATGTGCCAAACATGAAGGTTAATATCTTTCTCATTTCAAAAGGTATGTTATAAATCAGCGTATAGCTAACTGTCTCTGCTCTGTGTTGTAGGTTGAGGTCAAGGCTGTTCCTGTCTCTCAGAAGAAGTCCATCCAGCAGGAGAACATGAAGAAAATGCAGCGTTTGCCAGGCATCTCCTCTAATTCCACATCAGGCACTGATCTCACCTACGGTGGACACCCACCTCCCAAACTGGAGGCGACATATGAGCCAATGATCATTAAAGAGGCCCGTTATATCGCCATCACCATGATGAAGGTTCCTCTCGTCTCCTTATCTTAATAAAAATAATTTAGACTAAATTAATTGATAAAGTACTGAAATTATGATATGGCTGCATTTTTTGTTTTTGATGTACAACTATATTAAATGGAATAAAGTAGGGCAGATATTTGATTCTATGCATGGTTTGTTCATTAGATTTTGAGATGTGGCCTTTGCACTCTTATTTGCAAATTTATGCAAATATGCAGTTAATTCCTGAATGAATCATTCAGTATTATATAAATAACATGCATGCTTTTTTTTTTTATTTAATGCAGGCATATGAAAATTACTCATTCGAAGAGCTTCGCTTTGCCTCACCGACACCAAAGAGGTTCAAAGACTACTTTTCTACCTCTCATATATAAATTAAAAACAAATTAAAGTGTAAGAACAGGTGTTATGTTCATTGTGTTCATTTTTTACTCAGGCCCAGTGAAAACATGCTTATCCGGGCAAACACAGATGGCACCTACAGCGCTAATTGGACCCCAGGTGCTGTCGGGCTGTACACCATTCATGTGACCATTGACGGCATTGAGATTGGTAACAGCTTTTCTGGATTTATTAACCTTCATATTAGAACTTTGTGTTGTGTGTTTGTTTCTAGAGCTCAAATAATTTTTTTTCAAATCAACAGTTTTGTTAGAAAATCAGGGGAAAACTGAAAATGTGATTTATAGTCATTGAGCATGACGTCTTTGTTTAGTAAATCTTGATCATGAAATGGGTTTGCTGACAAAAGTAATGTCTGTTCAGATGCTGGGCTGGAGGTCGAGGTCAAGGATCCACCCAAAGGAATGATCCCTCCTGGCACACAGATGGTTAAACCTAAAGCTGAACCTCAGCCTAGCAAGGTGAGTTGGTAAGATTGGTTAAAAAAAAAAAAAACTCCCGCCAAGGCTGCATTTATTTGACCAAAAATACAGTTTAATAGTATTGTTGCAAAATATTATTACAATTTGAAAAAACTGTCTGTTCAAGTGTTAAAAAAAAAACTATTCAATAGTTCATATAATGCTAAACTAAATTTTCAGCATCATTACTTCAGTCTTTATTGCCAGATGATCCTTCAAAAAATGATTCTCATATGCTTATTTGGTTATCAAGAAACATTTATTATTGTTAATGTTTAAAACAGTGCCGCGTAATATTTTCCCACCTGCTTTTTGATGTACAGAAAGAAAAAGAACAGCATTTATTTGAAATCGAAATCTTATTGCAACATTATACTTTTGTTCACTTTAAATGTGTCATTGTATAAAAAAATGAATTAATTAAAAAAATTTCAATGGTAGTATAAATGTTCACAACTGGACTGTTGTTCTTTGGATATGATCAAAAAAAAATTCCACAGAAGAGGATAGTATATGATTACAGCAGTTGTTTGATTAAAGTTGATGGTGTTCTGGAAGGTGACGCCTTGTGGCTTGACATAATAACACCCATCTCAATGTCCATTAGGGCTGTCCCCGACTATGAATTTTCATAGTCGAATCAGAATTTTCGAATCTTTCTATAGTCGACCGATAGTCG
>JAUCNO010000943.1:3334641-3344884 GCA_032353835.1 Enteromius viviparus | reverse complement strand
AGCTGACTGGCTTATCCCAGTATAAAGAGAGTTACAATAATCCAACCTGGACAACACGAAAGCATGAATCACTTTTTCTTATTTTGTTTCTTGTAAAATTTTCCCACATCTACACCTTGTTTATATGAAAGGCTGGAATATACTATTACAATCAAACTTTGATCCTAACTTTGTAAACGGTTACAGAGGGAAAAATGACTGTCAACCATATCAGAAAAAGAAAAGATTGAACTTTTGTAAAATGTTGTAAATGATAAAAACATGACATAACAGCAGTATTAATGTGTTTATTTAACTTGAGAGCTGAATTAAACAACACATCTAGATCTTTCACAGATGGAGAGACATAAGAACTTAAGGTCAATTCATAAAAACCAAAGAGGTTTGGACCAAAGAGTACTACTTCGGTTTTTTCTCACTTAAGGCCAGAAACACTCACATATACATTATGTAAACACAAACTTTTAATTTGGAACCGATTAATTGCGATCCATTGATTTTTAAAGACCTACACATGACCCATGAAAGCAATATAACTTAACAGAATTTAAACTTGGCCATCTGAATTCCAAAGTTTGTTAAAAAAGTTTCTTTTTAAATGTGTGAAGGCTTTTTTCACAAATTTAAATCATTAGAAAGCCAATTGACCCGACCATTTAAAGTAAGTGTAAACACAGCCAGATTATGAAGCACAAATCCTTTGATTTGAGTGTTTATGCCCATTATAGATTCTAAGATTTTCTGCAGAATAGGCCTGTTGCTGGATCTCAGAATCTACAGACTGACTTTGACTTTCTCCAACTAGTTAACTCTTCCAGACTCAAAATCATGTGCAAATGTTGTTTAGTGTATTCCAGCATTCAGCGTTTCACTCATACACTATCTACATTGTCAGTGAGTAATACAAAGGGTTGTGATTGGATTTTATTTTTTCTACTACAGCTTTTTTTGAAATGTCAGATCATATGCCTTCACCTTTCTTTTTTTGTAGCAGAAACAAAAAACAGAATCAAATGCAAAACAAGGCGACAGGAATACACCTAAAGGAAATGCTGTAATAGATATTTCATGATAAGTTTATTGCGGCAGCTGTAATCATGATCTCTTCGATTAATTGTGCAGCCCTACTGTGTTGTTACTCATCATATGTGGTGTGAAAAATAGCTCTTGTGCGGTAACGAATATCAGTGTACAGAGCGTTGCTGTTTCCTGGTCATGACAGTATAGACGTGTGAGCTGCTTCAGTGCGGCCCAATGAAAACTTGATTCTAAAAGCTTCAAAATTTATTTGATGCAAATCTTTTCAGTCGGGTTCCTGCAACTTTTAATGAGGTTCTGCCATGAAACAAGCTATTGTCCTAACTAACCCAAGGCCTGAAAGCGAGGAATTCTAAGAGCATAATTACCTCTGGATGTGAAAATATCACCAAGGCTCCCCTGTATGAACAGCATGACACACCACCAATCTTTTTTGGAAGATTATGAATCTTCATATTTCTCATGTGATTTATTTTCCATTATGTGATTTGTGATTGGAGCACAGCTCAAGTATAAGGATGGTTTTGTTTGCTAGACCTTCTTCTCAGCCGTCAAATTCTTCTTGTACTGTCTCATGAAGAAAATTCAAAAGAATTAAAATATGCATTAAGTAACTTTCACTACTACAAACCCATCTCTTCCAAAAAAAGACACCATGCCATCTGCGTTTCTAATTGAAGGTAATTCCCGATCGTGTTTTGACTTGCTTATAATCTGTTGCTCAGAATATCTTTAGCACTAGCCAAGGAGTCAGGGATATCGACTTTTTGTCTTGGACGACCTTATCTTGTTTTCCTCAGGTGAGTTGTGAGATGAGGTGTGTGTAGCTTGGCTGCTGCTTTGCTTTTCACCAGTGTTTCTCGTTATTTTGAGACGTTTCAGATTGTGATTTTCTTTCTTTTTTTTTTATACATGTAGTTCAGGAGAATCATCACAGTTGCATGTTTAATTGTGTAAATTGTGTGAGTGAAACAAATCTATTTGACCATGTTTTCCTTGTATGCACAAAGTTTCCAGTAACACGTTTTGAATGTGTTGTAAGAACCTAATAGTCATTACATTACATGATGTGAATCTTGGGTAAATTCTTTTTTTTGCGTTTTTATGTCTTCACAATTAAAACAATTGATATTCAGTTGCATGAGGATTTAAAGGAACGGTTCACCCACAAAATAAACATTCTGTCATTATTTGCTCGCTTTCATGACGTTAATAGTTTTCTTTCATGAAACAAACAAGGTAAATAAAATTTAATAAGTACATGCTTTTTATGAAAGTTAATATTGACCACATCTGTTAAGCTCAGAAAAACAATTTATGCAAAAAAGTTTGACGTGATGTCCAAAAATATGTGGAAAATATTCTTCATAATTCTCCTTTTGTGTTCCGTGGTACAAATAACAACATAGTGCATATTGATAATGACAGAATTGAGTTTTTGGGTGAACGACTTCTTAAAACGGATGCATGTTTTTGTTTTACCTCACAAAAAGGAGGAAAAGATTTTTGTCAGGTTATGAACAGCATGTCTATATAGTATAAGTCAGCAGAACTTGACATCAGAACACTGTTATGTTTGTCAAAGCGGTCTTAATTAGGATCACAATTAGGATAAGATGATGTCTTTACAGATTGTTTTCTTTGTATATAGCAGCACAATTTGCAAGTTTTTTGTATATAAAAAGATATATTAAACCTTACACGCATGTGCTGCTTCAATGAAATGTTTTTTACGGGACAAAAATGTCAAGGTTATGCAATTGTCCCAAAATCATAATTTCTCTTTGTTGCAAATAGTATTAAAGGAACACTTCACTTTTTCAGTCGATCTCTGGGTCTGGCGATAGCACTTTTAGCATAGATCATTGAATCAAGTTAGACCAGAAGCATCTCGTGTAAAAATTATCGAAGAGTTTTGATATTTTTCCTGTTTAAAACTTGAAAATGAAAGTTGTGATTTTCTAGGCTGATGTGACTAGAAACTATATCATTCAGGCGTAATAATCAAGAAACCTTGGTAACACTTCATTAGTTAATCATTAGTTAAGCATTAGTAAACAGTCAGTTTATCCTTTATAAAGCATTGTTCCAACATTAATAGTCATTAGTAAGCAGTTTATAAATACAGCTATTAATGCCTTGTTCTTGATTTATAAACATATCTTAATGTACAAAGAAGATTTAAAGGGTCACTTATCTTCCTATCAGAGCAAATCAACACAGAGGGATACAGTACTATTAATTTTAATTTAAGGTTTGTTTTTCATTTATCATGTGTACAGTTGTACGGTTGCATTTTTTACATTTAGAAAAAATTCTGTATACCTGTGTGTTGAGTTTGTGTAATATTCATGACTTCATGATATTCCGTCGGACTTACTACACGATGTAACTACAGAAGAGTCAGGTTTTAAATAGGAAAAAAATATCATTTTTTCTTTGGTCATTTTTAAATGAGATGCTTCTGTTCTAATCAGATTCAATGAGCTATGCTAAAAGTGCTATCGCCAGATCCGGATATCAGCTGAATGTATTAAAAAAAAAAACTGGGGGGAGTTGGAGAATGAGCCTATTTTCCAAAAAAAGTGGAGTGTTCCTTTAACTGTTATTGGACATACTTATTTGTCATTGACCCAAAAATGATCTCTTTTAATCTTAAACAGATTCTAAAAATTCTCAAAATATTCATTGCCCCACTTACTTTTAAACTTAAATTAACTAGTGTCCTTTGGTTTTGCAGGAGGGCAGGTCAAATTTGGATGATTATGGAAAGGAGACCAGTGGCCGTCCTTCCCATGATGCCAATGTACGTGACCTGGGTGCAGGCCAGGGTGGCGGACCGGGTCTTTATAAGGTAGTGAAGACCGGACCTTCGGGTCACAACATCAGAAGCTGCCCAAACCTTAGAGGTATCCCCATTGGAATGTTAGTTCTGGGGAACAAAGTCAAGGCGGTAGGCGAGGTATGGACTCCCAACTGTGTTACTGTGGCTGCCAATAAATGACTAATTAGCCAGATTTCTTGCTAGTTCTGCAGTTTCTTTAACACAAATTCTTCGTTTTTCTGTAGACGATTAGAGAACCCTTTTTGTAACGTCTTTTGATAAACGCCATACATGCTATGGCTCTGGCGTGGGTGTGTTGTTGTTCTGTACACATTATTAAAGCCCCTCTCAAGAATCACCAAGCATGGCTTCAGCTTTTGCACAGTAACAGTGCAGTATAATCTGGCATGCTCTGTAGGATAATCTGTGTGATGCAACAATTAATAAATGATCCTAATTACCTATTAACAAAAAAAAAAAAACTTAAGTCATATGATAATTTCCACTCTGTGAACACCTGGGTTGAGCAAAATTCAGAATTAAGAATAGGTTCCCTTTCAATTTGGGATTGTGAATTTGAATTGAATTAGTTCTGACCCTTGGATGTGGAACTGGATTTTGAATGGGAATGATAGGAAGAGTAACTTAATGAATTGTAATGCTAAGAAGTTTAATTACGCGCACACGCAAATTCTTGTAGTGAAATCGAACACAAATAATTACATTACTTCATTACTTTGAGTATTTAGGTATATCAATTTATTATTGTATAATGTTATATATTGTTATTTTATGCTGTATTATAACTTTTATAGACACTCTGAGGCATTATGTTGCATTGTATAATATGATATATTGTTGTTTTATACTGCAGTGTCGCTTCTGAAGTAGTGTTATATTATATTTGAATTTTTATAAATATTTTAAGTGGTATATTATGTTGTGTTATACATATACTCGGGTAACAATGTAGATATTATTTTTATTCTGTACCGTTTCTGGAAATAGCTGTTATGTTATGTGTTTGTTAATATGTAATTCATACAAACAAATTATTGTTAAAGCTATTTTCTTTCATTATGATTGCACTTCCTTAGCTTCAAATTACATTTCTGCATCTTTTGTGTCAATTCAAATTTAGGAATTGAATGGGAATTCTGAATGGCGCACAATCTTGGTAAACACCTGTCTTTTATGGCATTTGAATGGTCTCCATGTGTGGTCATGGAAGGTCTGGACTTTGCCTCTTTCTTTTCTCAGTAGAGGGTGTGGTGTGTCATGCTGTCCTCAAATGCTCTCCTAAAGTCGCTGTCTCTGAGCCTCCCAACTTGCACAAATACATCTGTTCTTCTCATGTCAAATTTAAAACCGTGTCCTTGTTTGAACTGGTTTCAATTCATAAATCCCGAGAATTGAATGGTACATCGTATATTTGTTTCCACGTATCTAAGGGCTGTTATTTTAGAGCCTCTGTTGAGTTTTGCTTGCTCCTCTGGATTGATGTGGTGCCTGTGTGCGAGAGTGAGAGGAGGTAAATAAAGCTGTATCTGTATCAGGTGATTAACTCGGAAGGCACCTGGGTTCAGCTGGATAAGAACAGTGTGGTGGAGTTCTGTGAGAGTGATGAGGGGGAGGCCTGGTCTCTGGCCCGGGACAGAGGGGGAAACCAGTACTTGCATCACGATGAAGGTAACGCCAACCACATTTCCAATGTGCTGTTCTATTTTTAGGTGAACTGTTTCTTTAAATAGGATTGTAATAGAGCATGTATAAACCTCAAGTTGAAAAACAGCTGGCTGGTGGTTACTGATGATGCTTTTTGTTTCTTTCTAAAACAGAGCAAGCCGTTTTGGAGCATGGAGCCCAGACCCCTCCTCCCAGCCCATTCTCAGTCCAGGCCTTTAACAGAGGCATGGGCAGCTCGGGAGCTCAGGGCTTTGACTACGGCATCAACAACAAAGGTGAGAGTAAAAATCCTGGAGTGGTGTCAAAAACAAAAAGTGATTTGTTTCCACCTTTGTTTATATGAATAAAGTTCATCTTTTTTCATACCATGCTCTGAAAGAGGTGGGTGATATAACCAGTAGAAATGTGAAGAAAATGCAGTGTTTTTTGATTACTTTATACAAAGTATGTAGCAGTTCTGATTTATTTGTTGCACTGCAGGTTTTTCTTTTTTTTGTCATCAGTTTGTTATTATTATTTACTTGCTAACTCTTGTCATCAGTGAGCTTGAGTTAGTTTTTTTTGTTTTTTACCTAGGCAACTATTAGTCTTTTGGGGATATTGACTTATTTCTATTATATCAAGGATTTTGGATATTACAAAGAAAGTATGTTGTGATATAGTTTCAGTGAATTACAATGACTCGTGATATATGACTTTGGTCATATCGCCCATCCCTACCTTGCTCCTGCTAAATGTCATATTTGATCTTGGTAGTTTATTCCCTGATTTTAAACCAAATTGATGTCAATTCAACTGTGGTAGAATCATTCAGGATTTTTGTGTTATGTTCATGTTTTTGTAACTGCAGTTTCCTTTTGTTCCTTAAAATTGTCGTCTTCTTGAAGTAAAAGCTGTGTTAAGTGGAAATTAAATTAAGTGGAATAAATCATTTTTAACAAACATACAGTACCATTCAAATTTGGGGTTGGTAATATTTTTTTTTTTTTTTTACAGAACATTAACTCCAAAATACTGTACATAATACAATTATTTAAAATAATACTAAGATTATTGCGATTTAAACTCATGTAAAATATAATGATATTTTAATACAGTGTAAATGTAATTTATTCTTGTGATGACAAAAGTGAATTTTCAGCAGCCGTTGTTCTAAATAATGCTGAAAACAACTGTGCTGCATTAATATTTTTTTCCAGGGTCCTTCAAAGAGGCTTTTTCAAAAGAACAGCAAATAAACTGTCGCTCTATATTAATCGAATGCATCCTTGCTGAATGAAAGTATTACAAAAAAAAACCCTTACTGACCCCAAATGGTAGTGTATACTCCATGTCAATGCTTTTTTAAAATCTCTGTCCAGTAATTACAAACAACAGGAACAGTCTTGGAAACGTCATGGAGCCCTGCATATAGTGAACATCAAAATCTTCATCTATTTAAAGTGCTGTTTGACCCCTGATTAAAAAGCAAACACAATCATTCGTCTCAATTCAGCTCTGTGTAATCAGAGTAATTGTGTTCTGCATGCTGTGATCTGTGTGTCTTGGCTGTCGTCTGTGGCGTGTGAAGGCATCATTGTGTGCATGGGCAAGACTCTGTGTGCTGCAGCTGGGTCTTACCCATTATTGTCCACTGGCTCTCACCATACTGTTCTCATGCACCGCTGCTTAGTGGCGTTACCCATAGACCGCTGTCTGATGGGTCCTTCATCACCTCTTATACTTAATAAATCTATCTGAATAAAATGCCCTTGTCATAACTATGGTGCTTAACTAAATGCTGCTTGAATAAAAGTCAATATTAACCTCAAAATTGCTTGGTATTCCAAAGAAAAATAGGTCTTTCTAATATATATTTAAAAAAAACTATTATTAACCTGCTTTCTCTAAAAAGACTTTTCTTTTGGGCCAGTGTCACCTTGAATGTCCAGGTCATCTTTCTAAATTCCTGCCAGTGTTTGCAAATAATGTAGTAATTAGAAAAAAAATGCAGTCTTTTGATAATGTTAATATAATAATAATTTAAAAAAAAGATTACGGCGGTCAACCAAAAAAGTTTGAGAATTATTATAAATACTTCTATTGGGATACTTTGACCTGTTGACCTCAATGGTGAACCTGACCGTAAAAAAGTCAAAAAACCTTCTCAAAATTCACTGCAAACTCTAATACGTGTTCCATTCTCATATGAAATGCATACTACTTGTGATCAATCAGTTCCCCTCCGTAAGTTTTTTTTATTTATTTTTTTTTCTCAATAACTATCTTTTCAATATGGAAGTTCGTTTCCGCCATTGACATTGAATAAAAAAAAAAAAAAAAGGTTATTGTGACTTTATCTCAGAATTCTGACTTATATAAACTCACAATTGCAAGTTATAAAGTCAGAATTGCGAGAGAGAGGGTCGCAATTGCGAGATATAACCTCAAACACAATAAGTTTTTTTTTTTTTTTTTTCGCTCAAAATTGGACGTTGTAACTCGCAATTGCAAATTTAAATCTCACAGTTCTGAGAAAAAAATCAGGATTGCGACTTGATATCACACAATTGTGAATTATAAAGTGAGTATTCCGAGATATAGTGGTAATTTTGAGTTTTAAAAGGTTATTGTGGCTTTTTTTCTCACAATTCTGAGAAAAAGAGGCAGAATTGTGAGATAAAAAGTCACAATAACCTTTTTAAAAATTTTATTCAGTGGCTTCCATTTGTCGGAGACGCATCATGTTGACTTTAACAACTCGACTGAAAGTTTATTTTTCATTAATGTCATGCTACTTGTTAGGCTAGTATAAAAATGTTAATGTTTGATAGAATCGTTACAAACCCCCTCCCCCCACAGAATTTCCACGAGTTGCAACAATAAAAGGGATGAAAGCAGAGCATTGGCTTTGTCTGCCAATGTTTTATCTGTGACCTTGTAGATGTTCCAGATACCTGACCCACTCCCCCGGCTGTTCCTTATTCCCCTCACGTTGGTTCAGCTGACCCACTCACACACCCCATTACTTCCAGTGAGCGTGCTTGTGTGGGGCGTTAAACTAACGAGCGTTTTGTATGGCTCCTTTTAAGGATCATATAAGCTACAGCACTCCCATTGTCTTCCGCATTGCAGGTGACCGGCTGAGTGCCATACTGAATTCCATTCAGTCTGGGCCTTTCCTCCCAACTCCTTCCATATTTGAGCAAGCTGCCAAACCTCCCTCTTCCCTTGTCCACAGCCCATTTGTGTTTGGACAATCCCTTTCCCAGCAGCCTCAACCGCATCCACAGCTTCCGAGTAAGTCTGTCCGTCTATAAGGTAGTGGCGGTGCTTGCTTGCGCAGGTGCTACTTGTTCTTGTCTTAAGCGCTTATTTGTTTAGTGTCCCGTACGTTGTGTTAAGATTCGTTCAGGCTTATTTCCCCTGCTTTTCTGTCGGCGTCCACCCGCTTGCTTGGTGATTCTTTTCTTCATCTCATTTTAACTTGAGTGGCCAAATAACATTTAAGCTCCTCTTCTGTGTTTCTATTGTAGCTACTAACAGTGTGTGTGTTTCGTGTCAGATGTTGCTGTTAACTTGATTGCATTTTGTTTTGCTTGCTACATGTACAGTGCTTAATTTGATCATTCATTAGCCAAATAATTACCAAGAGGTCCAGAAATCTGTCCACGCAATGAAAACTGTGCAGTGCTTTAGCATTGCATCCCCCAGTGTAATCCACTATGCACATGTCTGCATGAGACAAATGAATTTGGGTTTTTGGATATTTCAGGCACAAGTGTCTCAATATTTTCCACAGCCAGAATACTCTGAATCTGCATTTCAGATTCATTACAATACTTCATGTCTTCTGCCACCCTAACTTGCACTGGTTGATGCCCAGTTTTGTTTCGGTCTCGTGCCTGCTTTTACCAGTCTCTGTCTCTCTCTCTCAGTGTCTGTCCTTCTACTTGTTGCTTTTTCTCTATTCACACATCTTTCCCATTACCTAGATGCTCCTCTGGCCCTGTTTACACTTGTGTTGACTTCTATCGTGGGTAATCCCATCACCAATTGCAGGGCTTCAACCAGGTTAATCTAATAATCTCAGGTGCTTCCACATAAAACATCATATTTTGGGTGAGATTAAGACTTTAAAAGTATATCTGAAAGCAAGCAATTGATATTTCGAATGCTGCCTTAGAATTAGAACAGTGTGTCTATGGAAGATGCATAATTAAGATACATATTTTTTAAAATAGCCTTTACATCATGATTACATTTATTACATCCATTTTGAACAATAGACACTTTAACACAGCAGTCCTGGTAAGTTACTGTAAAATGACTGGAAAGTTTTGCCAGTAAACACACAAATATGCTATTCAGACAGGCATCTGTGTTCTGGCTTTTTTTTTTTTTTTTTTACCAGTAAGAGACCATTCATCACATCTCCAAAATACAGATTAATTCTATCTCAGTCAATTAAATGACCTTTGAAAATGTGCTATTGCTTTCATTCACCTGTGTGAGTTTCACTACCTGTCCAACATTTTTGAAGTCTGAGTGACATTAGGGGGTGGTCTTGTTAAGTGATGTTTCTAATAATATTTCTCATACCCGTAAATTGGCAGAACATATTTAGCAGTAATAATAATAATACATTCTATTTATAAAGCACTTTATATTTGAAACAAATCTCAAAGTGCTACAAATTTAATTTGCCCCAAAAGC
>JAUCNO010000943.1:3298042-3314566 GCA_032353835.1 Enteromius viviparus | reverse complement strand
ATATATATATATATATATATATATATATATATATATATATATTTTTTTTTTTTTATTATTTTTTTTGCCATTTTGTATTTTTATTTTAAATATATATATTTTTATATATATATAAATATATATATATATATATAAAATAGTGACATTATTTTTGACCTAGGAAAAAAAATAGTGTTTATTCTCTAATTTTTTTTTTTTTTTAATGGGGAGGACCAATACTTCCCCATAGTCTGGGGACCAATTCTCAAATTCTCACTACTGGCTAGTTGCTTGTAAGCATGAATATTGCTAGCATATTGGTTGTTTATTAGTATTTATAAAGCATGTATTCTGATTGACCATGTTCTACATTCTTACCCAATACTTAAGTTTTATTGGACCTTAAAAAAAAAGAAGAAAAGTACTAGTACCAGACAAGTACTTGAAAACCATTTGAAATGTTGATCATTTATGAAACAAAACACTTCTATGGTTGTTGCACAATGCCCGATATTCATAAGTGCATGACACATAGTTATCTGAATCTATGAGACTGGATTGCCACGTATTTATATATTTGTTATCAGCAAACGGTTCCAATATGAAAATTATTTTTGATGGAATACCACAACAAGAGCAATGCAGAATACCTGGTAAAAGCATGTTTACATGAACTCGTGTATTTAAGTGTTTTTTTATTATTACATCCTATTTAATTTCACCTATGCAGCAATGGAAAACATGATTTACTCAATTATCAGTAGAAGACTGCTAGTATATTTCACAAATAATTACAAACAGCAAGTCATGCATCCAATTAAAGCTAATTTTTCAAGTAGAAAGACCAAAATAGCATTTCTTTACAGAACATACTGTAGTCTTTGTTTTATTTACAACTTCATTGCACCTTTTTTTTCGGTGTGCGGAAAGCCCTCTGCTCTGAGCTGTTTGAATAGCAATAGAGCCGTCTCAGATCTACCCCTGATACCTTTGCAGGGTGACTTTCTATGAACTATTTATAGCAATTATGATGCAGTGGAATTGCTCAGAAAGGCACTTCAGCACTGGCAGACATCACGCACAAGTCTTTGATCTGCTGTACACAAAGCCCATTGAAATTCGTATTCGGTCAAACAGTCTCCGCAGCCCCGAGTTCTGGCTGGAGAAAAAGAGACAGGAAAAAGATAAAAGTATACAATGCCTCTAGCTGAAAGCAGCATCTGGAGCCTGTATATGAACCTAAGCACCTCACTGAAAGCTGGCCACTTTCATACGACTCGGCCTGTCAAACAAAACACAACATTAATGCTGCACTGACCTCATCTGGCAGACGTCACTGCTTAATATTCAGCCAACGCTATCAAGATTCAAGATGTCACGCTTTACAACAGAAACAATGTAATTACATATGTAATTACTGAAGGATACAAAAGAACAACATGGGTAGTATTACCTTTATCGTAGATTCAGCTGGTGGTTATCACATATTAAACTCTGACAGGACTCGTAAGAAGCGTAAGGGTCTTATATCAACCTCAAGTGGTTTGTTTTGTGAAAATGACAGCCTGACTGTATGTTAACCTTCCTATTACATGACTACTTACCAAATAAATAAATACAAAGGACGTGAAATATTTTTGTTATGCTCTGAAGAAAGTGAAACAATTGTGTCATTTATTGCAAAATTATGGTTTCTGGTTTTGTTCAGCTTTTTCGCTTGACAGCAGGGTGTTGATGTGCAAAAAACATACGGGCTAGCTTTACTGGCCGCAAAAATTATTGTGGGTTTTGCTATTTTTTTACTTTTTTTTTTGTTTGTTCATAACAGAAAACATGGTGCATATTAAAAATAAAGACATAAATAAAAATAGTGTTTAAAAATTGTGAAAACTGAAAAATTATACCTCCATATCCAGCTTTGATTTATGGTGAAATTAAGTTAAATATCATATTAAATTATATATATATACATATACAGCATTATTGTTATTGAGGAAAATGTATTGTAATGTAATGTATTGTAAATGTAAATGTATTTTGATCAATATTTAATGTAAGTATGAACAAAACCACAAATATTTACAGTATGTTATTTATAATTTACAGAGCAAACAAGACAGAAACATGCTGTTTTTTGCGTGTAAGAAAACAATGTGGTAACACTTCAGAATAGGGGTACAGAATAATGCATTAGTTAAGCATTAATTAATGGTTAATTTGTTCACAATTAAGCATTAGTTGAGCAACTAGTGTGTTTTTGCACAAATGTGCTACCAAAAATGTGATTCAGGAGATATAAATCTAGCTCAGCTGCGTAGGACATCATTTGCATGGGATAATTATATTTAAATTATTTGACTCTATACTGCATATGCTATGATTGACCAATAATAATAAAGTGTTGTGTACACAAATACAGCCAGGCAATAAGCTTTGCTAGTATTACGATAATTGGATTTAAACTCGCTGAAATACAATGAAACATAAAAAAAGTGCACTTAAATTCTCTTTGAGCAAAAGTACAGGTACAACAAGGGAGATAAATAGCTTGAGGTCTTGCCGAGTGAAGTACTCCACTTTATGCAGCTGCAATATAATATACAACACACCGTAGACAGCCACATTTATCAATATTACAAAGCAGCATAGTGGTTATACGAGGCAATAACAATAAACAAACAGTGTACATTTGGAAATGAGTTCCTATATATGACAGATGTGTAGCTGCTTGGCATCATATAATAAGAGGTAAAAAGCAGATACATGCCTCCGTCTAGCTGCTGATAATATGAATAGCTTGCGGGTGGAAATTGTTTTCGAATCTTGTGGCTTACATGTTGACATTGTGGTTTGTCTCGCTAACCCTGAGTGGGAAAACTGTCTGTGGTTTGGCCATGGACTTTAATGATATAGATCTGCTTCGTGATGCTCGGTCAGAGCTGTAATATTTACAGCGGGAATAAAAGGTTGCTCTCACAGCTTGGTGTTGTATTATTGAAGCCGAAGATTACAGATTTGCCTGAGGAGAGTGTAATGATCAAGATGGCTAATGTGTGTTTATAATATCATGCCAGGTACTTTCTCGGTGCTGAAAACTTTTAAACCACAAAGTATCAAATATGCAATATAGACACGTCATGTAAGGCTGATGTCAGCGATGAGATAAGTTTTGTTATAAACTTATGAATAAACAATGACATTATTTTCATTTTGACTGAACTTTTTCTTTAAACGGTAAATTAGGGGAAGGTTTCTCTTTGCAGGGCCTTTTATGATTTATCAGCAGGTTTCAAACTTGAAAACACAAATCAGAGGGTTTTATTCAAAGTCACTTCCTTTGTTGTACGTGATAATGCTCGCGTGTCATGGCTTGTGAAGTCGTCCTCACCTGCTGTGAATAATTGGCTTCAGTATTGCTTTATTATCTGTCTGGAACACCTCTCATTATCATACTGATACTGTGCTGTTGTATTTTGTGGATCCAGAATTAAATCCAGGAATTCAACCTTCATTTCTGCAAAATTTTATAATCATTGCACAACTTGCAATGCATATTGTTATGATTATTATTATTGTTATTATAAATAGATTAGTATGTGGAAAAGTTTGTGGTATCAGCTTGAAATGTTCACAGACAGAACATATAATATACACTCTTAAAAATAAAAGCACTTCGTGAGTTGATAGAAGATAGAACCTACAGTAGTCTAAATGGTTCTAAATGGAACCTTTAATATCTGAAGAACCCCTCTGTTTCACAAAAGCTTCTGTGTTGGTGGAAGAATGTTCTTTAGATTATGCAAAGGTAAAAAAGAGATGGTTTTAAAAAAAATTTAAAAATAAACTTTCTTTGCGGAACCAAAAGTGCTTCTTCTATGGCATCCGTGTGCAGCACTTTTATTTTGTAGAGTTTAGTGTTTTTGTGAATGTTTGTTTGTTTTATAAACATTTATAAAGAATTTCTTTGGGACTTCACATAAATCTCAATTGATTCATTTTGTTGACATGCACACACACACAAAAAAAAATTATCTATATATATATATATATATATATATATATATATGTATGTGTGCATGTTTATGTGCTCTCAAAGGATTAATCATGATTAATCACATCAAAATAAAAGTTTTTCTTTATACAATATATTTGTATGTACTGTGTATATTTATAAAGTAAATATAAATACAAACACATGGATGTATATATTTCATGAAAATATGTAATGTTTGTATATTAAATACATTTAGATATAATATCAAATATAAGAAAATAAATACATATATATATATATATATATTTATGCAATTATGCATAAAAACAAATTAATATAAAGTCCTACGTACAGTAAGTGGGTCAAAAAAAGCACTCTAAAGTTAACAACTACTCTCATTCAATCGAAATTGAAAGTTTAACACATTTTCATTTAATTGCAATCAACACACAATTAAACACTCAGTTCACATTTATTTTGCTTTTTTTTTTTGTTATTATTATTTATAATATGCTGAAGTCTACTTGTTTTTCACAGGGTATTATCACTGTACCACATGGCTTCCAGTGGCTTTTTGCTTTAAAAAGCCATTTTTTGCTTCACACAGATTTGGTGTAGACCATAGGAAACGCATTTAAAAGTTTACATATTCCCGGTGCTCTGCAGCTCACAGGAGAGGTTGTTTAAAGGTAAAGTAAGGGATCAAAGCACTTCAAAGCAGCTGTGATTCATAAGCTGTTTAGAGCAGAATCCCCGCTCTGCAGAAATGAATGGATAGCGTTCATTCTGGGCGGTGTCTGATGGAGCAGCTGGGACTGGCCTCTGCCGGACCGCCCCGTCTCACGCTGGGGTGTAAATCAGGCCGCCCGGGGTGATGGATGCCTGGGCCATGCCCACAGACTCGCACTCTTCTCATCTGTCACGGGCTAGCAGTGAGCGAGTGTGACTTTATAGCGCCAGGGTCACATTCTGCCATGATGGACTGAAGGAGCCCACAATAGTGGACTGGATTTATTGCCTAGAACTCGTTTCTGCATTTCTAAATAAGCACAACCTGTTGATCCTGTGTGGCATTCTAATGAAATTCATGGGAAAATGGGAAGCTGTGTAAACCACGAGCAGAATAAATGCACTGCTAATCCTTGTATCGGAGGAAAGAATCAGTCCAGCGCTGCCATTCAAAACACAGACATGTGCTCCGTCTGATCAACGCAGGAATGTAAAGAGTTCATGGGAGGAAAGGGACAATTAATATTTCTGTGAGAGGAGCTCAAATATTTATACAGGGCAGGGGACTGATTGTAGTGGACTGAACATCACAAACAGCGAGAGGAACATGGATCTCAGATGATAGTCAGTTAAAATGTGTTTTTAAAGCATCTGTTATATTGTTTAATATATATTCTTTAGGTTTCTTAACTGTATTTATTTGTTATATTATTATCATTTTTTCATTTACATTTAGTCATTTTGCAGATGTTTTTTGTCCAGCGATTCATCTTAAAGACGACCAAATTATTGAAAGATATTATTATTACTACTATTATTATTATTGATATAGCCAATGAAGAAACAAACAAATGAACTAAATAAAAAATATTGTGCATATTGCTTTTTAAAAGTTTATTTATATTTTAGAGTTTTTGAAAGAAGTCTCTTTATTTAAACGAAATACAGAAATATTATTCTAAAATTACTTTTTTATTCTAATGTGATTTTTTTCTGAATTAATACAGAATTTATTTTGCAACATTTTAAATACCATTACTGTCACTTTAAATAATTAATAAAGTATGCAAAAATAGCATTTTATTGATTTATTTGTATTTATCTCCTTGAATGGAGGTCTATCGTGGTTTCCATAAAAAACTTAACTACAAATTATTTTCCAACACTGACAATAATAAGTAGTTTTTCTAAACCATAATATTTCAATAATTTCTCAAGTATCATGTGACACCAAAGACTGGAATGAAATGCATTTTAAATTATATTAAAATAGAAAATAGTTACTTTAAACGTTAATAGTTTACATTATTTATTTACTTCTGATTAAATGAATGCAGCCTGAAATATTAAAAATACATATTTCGTTAAAACAGTAGTTTATTTGTTTTATAGCTAACTGTTGACACATAATTTAATGCACATTAATAATTTATATTATTCTATTATTTTCTACGATTTATCTTTTCGTGCTGTTTTTATTTTTTCTCTGGATGACAAATAATAGCATTGGATATAAACACTGGTTTATTTTCATGTTCTGCAAAACTATGTAATTACTTAATTACTTATAATTACATAATTAGCTTAACTGAAAATGAATAACAGGGTTGCGCAGGATTGAGAAATTAATGTAGAATGTCTTTGCAACAGAACATTTTTATGTGTGCTACATTTAATGTAAAATATTACCCATAAGACCCATAAAGATCATTTTCAGAAACATTAGATGAAAGTTGAACGTCTGAAATGTCATTCGCAAAAAAATGCAAATATTTGTGGCAGACAAATTCTCTGTTCTTGTCATTAGACAAATGGATTAAATGCATCTGTTCCGTGTCTGTATTGAATTTCTTTCAGTTATATTTTCTTGGAATTATAACATAAATAAATGCTGTTAAAGTCCGTTTCCCTACCAATTCAGTTCAAATTCACACTCATGAATCTGAACCCATCCAAGTCTTCATTTTCTCTATTTTTTGGACTGTCCACTCGAACTACTAATATAATATAATATCCTGCAATAACAGGATTCTGGAGCATGAGAAGGAGCGAGGAGGGGAAGACAAATGCGGAAAGAAAAGTTGCAGTTTATCTTAACATTGCTATTAAACTGGCAGCTGTGTTTCAAGCAGAGCCAAGCCACGGATGGCTGGGTGCAGGCAGGCGCCCAGTGGCCTTACAGACAGGGCTAATCTAGTTTCTCTTCCCTCCTCTTCTTTGCTTTGCGCTCCTTGGCACTGCCCACATTGTGTGCTGGTGGCAGGCATTCAGCGCTGACTGCAGGAGGGAGAACTGACCGGCCCCCGGTGCCACATTTCACCGTCCGAGGAGAGGAGGTTCTGGAATAACAAACAGGAGGGTCTTTCAGCGCCGAGAGCGCTCTGTCACTCACTCAATACAGGGGTCCTGGCACGGGCTGTCCGCTTCCAGAAATTGGAGGAATCATTAGAGGAATGTCTTCACATATCCCTACTTGACATCTCAGCACGAACAGGGATCTGGACATGAAAGTGAAACGTAAGCTCAACAAGATAGCTTTTCTCTCGCACTGCTAACCTCATCACCAGGCTGTGACAGATCAGCCAAAAAGAAAAAAATTAAGTCGGGAAAAATCTTATAGGCTGACCCAACGGAGGACAGAAGGTCTTTGAGCTGAAGAACAAGAAGAACACCACTCCTTCACCCCTGTGTTTCTGGTAGAGCAATTCAAGAGACGTATTTTAAGAAGTTAAATAATCCATTCATTGCATTTATTCACCTTATTGAGAAAAAAAATTGAGCAACAACAAAAAAACAACATATGAATAAATATCTTCATATATGTTTAATATATAGTTTTTTTCTAACCATACAAAAGATTTTCAGGGAATTAAAATATATAAATAATAAAAAATAAATAAATAAACCCACACATTTTCTGTTATCACACTTGAGTTATAATAGGACAACAATTATTTTGAGCTATGAAATATTCAAAACTCAAGCCTATAATTTGATTTATGATCATAATAATGGGGTTAAATAACAGAACTGAATTAGCTAGGCTTTCTAAAATATAACATTTCAATAATCTTTTTATTTTTTCATCATTTCAAAAATCATGCTGATTTTGAGAAAGACTGCATCAGCCAATAAATTTAACTTTTGCTTTTTAAAAAAATAATTTTTCTTAATTTATAATATCCCAAAATTCTGCAAAAAAAAAAATTGGGGCAATAATAATAAATATTGTGGTATTTATGCATTAGATTACATTTGATAAAATTGTACCCATAAAAATTATCCTCAGAAAAACAAAACAGTTGTACATTTTAATCCAAAAAATATTTTAAATGTAGTTTCCAATGCAGATTTAAACACAATACTTCATGTGCTGAATAAATGTTTATAATTAAATAATAATATTAATATAATAAAGTAAGGCATTTGCTAAGTTTAGGTATCGGGTAGGTTTGAAGAATCTATAATATGGTTATGTGTTTTATGAGTACTATTAAACAGTGTTAATAATAGGGATGCTAGTAAGCAACTAGTATTTAGTGAGAACTGCCTATAATTATTTATTTTTAAAATTATTTTACTATTATTTTACCAAGAACATGCTTGCAGGTGTTCTATTGCAGGGAGGAAAAAAGGATTCAGAAATGTCCTGCTTTGGGGCCACATGATGAAGACTGCTGCATGAGTGCACTGATCAGCTCTGACTGCTGGGGTCAGAGGGCAATTTGAAGTCCAGTCCTGTTGTGCAATAAAAACAGCATGACCCCTTAGCACTGCTTTAATTCCCTGAAAACAAGCACTTATGAACTATTAAACACAGTGACAACTGAAACGTTCTTTCCGTCCAACAACGTTTCGTTAAAAACACAATCATACTGTATCCAGACCAATGTTTGATGCAATTTTACCCAGTCATAAGGTAAAATTTTACAAAACTGAGATGTATACATCATATGAGAGCTCAATAAATAAGCTTTCTATTGATACATGGTTTGTTAGGGTAGGACAGTATTTGTCCGAGATGCATCTATTTAAAAATCTGCAATCTGAGGGTGCAAAAAAATAATACTGAGCAAATCACCTTTAAGGTTTTCCAAATTAATATCTTAATGCATTTTACTAATCAAAAATTAAATTTTGATATGTTACAAAAAATCTTCATGGAACGTGATCTTTACTTAATTTCATGCTTTATGGCATAAAAAAAAAAAAAACAATAATTTTGACCCATGCAATGTATTTTTGGATATTGCTACAAAAAAGAAAAAAAAAACAGCGACTTAAGACTGGTTTCGTGGTCCAGGGTCACATATTTGAACCAATGACTGACAGAAAAAATGTAACACTTCATAATAAGTTCCTGAAAAAATAAAATATACCAACTACGAGCACTAATTCCAGTATTTATTAATGTTCAGGTAACACTCTACTAAGCTAACACTAGGCAACACTTATTTGCAGCTTATTAATCGTTAGTAAGGTATTAGGGATGTACAGTAGAATAAGGCATTAATATGTGCTTAATTAGCACTAATATATGGCCAATATACTAGCACCTTAAAATAAAATGTTTAAATTAACAAAACTTCTTACTTATTTATAGTAAGTAAGGTAGTTATTGTATTAGTTACAGTATATTCAGATATGGGACATGTTAAAGAAATCTCGAATATGGTGATCAAGCATAAGGCTTACTAACTATTAGTGCTAACAAACAGGTAACATGCTAGTAATATGTAGCAACTAGTTAATAGTGAATAGTGTTCCCTAGTCTAAAGGGTAACCAATGTTTGTTAACGTTAGGTAATAAAAATACAACTGCTCACTGTTAGTCCACATTAGCTAATGCCCATTCAATAATATTAACAGATATATATATTTGAATTTTAATAACATATTAATCATTTCAAAATTTTGAAATGAACTAATAATATATTGATAGATAATGTAGTATTTAAAAGCGTTACAGATTGATAATTCACTTAATGCCATCAAATAAATAATAAAAAAATGTTAGGTACTGTACACATTTTTAAATGGCTTACTGTACAGTATATAGAAATAAATATTTAAGAGTTTACTGAAATGTGGTGTTTTAGGTTGCTGGGGTATATTTGTAGCAATATTCGAAATGATTGATTGTTCTTTTTTTGAGAAAAATCATTAGGACATTAAGTAAAGATCATGCTCCATGGAGATATTTTTTATAAATTTCCTAATATAAATATATTAAAACATTTTTGATTAATAATATGCATTGCTAAAAACTTCATTTGGAGAACTTTAAAGGTTATTTAGTCAGTATTAAGATTTTTTGCTCACTTTTCAAAAAGATGCATCTTTGCCAAATATTGTCCAATGATAAGATCATTTATTCAGCTTGATTTAAAAAAATTGACACTGATTGACTGATTTTGTGGACCAGGGTCACAAATGTGAAGACTTAAAATATAGCAACTTTTCAGAGTCAAGCCTTTATTTGAAGCAGGTGTTGTGGCGTTATGAAAGTCTAATGTGAAGAGCATGTTGTGTTTATGTGTTTGTATGAAGGTGGGATTGAGATTATCGGGGGTCTGATGACTTTTTATGCCCCTCTGAACTCACTCTGACCCCATTAACACAAACCCCAGTGCTTCTGAATGGACTAACAAATCTCCACGTCTATTTACATAATAATTGTAATTCACAGGAGCAACCTTGAATCAGTGTCGACATGTCAGAGGTGAAATTTAAAAAAAATGTAAAAACATTATTCACGAGGTTAAATTATGCTCATCTCCCATCCAACTAAATAATAAGTGCACCAACAACGCACATTTGCTGTTTAGTGATTTATAATGATGTACAAATGAGATTTATTGAGGGACCCAGGTGCGTTCTGAAGATGATCTTGTATTCTATGATTGTTCTTCATGCTTTGCACACTAATACGATTATTCTTGACTATAAAGAGAGCCGTAATGAGCATGGGTTGGACTGGTCAGCGGTTGTTGTTGTGATGAAGGGCCACCGCGGTGACCCGGCCCCAGAGGCTCAGCTGCGGGCCCCTCGGCTTCCACCGGCCCGCCGTGATTAAGACGTGATTGGGTGTGATCAGTTAAGAAGCGTCGTGATGAGGTCAGCGGCTGGATGGACGGCAGCAGATTGCCTGCTTCAGGTTTGTCTTCAGCTCTCATCTCAGCCACTGACATGACACTAACGTCCCTCAAGTAGTTCACACACCCCCGGAGCGCTCCCATTTACTGAGAATTACTGTTTTTGAGTCTTTGAGGGGGATTCAAAGGCCAAGAGCAGCAGAAGCAAAGCCTAGTATGGGTCAACGGAGTGACCTTCGGTTCACTTCACAAACGACTGAATCACAAAGAATCTGCACTTCAAATAAATAAATAAATGAATACTCATTTTCTTTGTTGTTGTGGTACTAAGCAAGTGACACTAGCTAGGGAGCGATAATTATAAATGAGTATTAAGATTGTTTTTTTTATTTTTATTTTATATTTACACTACTGTGTGTGTTTTTTTTAACTAATTCTCTTTTGGTTAGATGCAAGGCTGAAATCAAAATACAGTAAAACAATAAGAACTGTAAAATACTATTTTAATTTGAAGTAACTGTTTTCGGTTTTAATATATTTTTAAAGGCAATTCATTCCATTTATAGCAAAGCTGAATTTCAGAAATATAATTCTAATATGCTAAAATGTTATTTTAGATGTATTTTAAATATTTGTTTCTTTTTAAACAGCCTTTTGGATAAATGTTTTATATATTTGTGTGTGTGTGTGTTTCATGTGTAGTTCTTAGGAATGCTTTTTTTATTATTACACACACTTTACTTTGATTTCATTGTATGTTGTATCAATTTAATGATAAAAATGAAATATCCTTAAACAGTATATTAAAACACAAGAGATTATTAACAAGTTAAGCACTTTCAAAAAGTTAAATATTTACAAAAAGCATTTTAATATTGAATCACAAATATCAGGGAACTAACTTTGCCACGTCAAGATCAATTTATTATTATTATTATATGAATACTTACTGTATTTAAAAACTGCCCTAGAAACTGTGATGTAATTAAATTTCTAGTTATAAGGTGTTTTTGCCATAATGGTTTTATTTTGAATGTTAAAATTTTGTATAAGATGTTATAGATTTTTTTAGCCTGTTAAAAAGTAAATATATAAATAAAATTCTAACAAAATGTATTTAAACCAAAATGACCTTTAATTCATATATATATGCTAATTACGGCATCAAGTAATTTTTGCATGACTTTAATTCATACAGTTTACTTGCTTTCTAGATTTAAACTAAGATTGATGGTCTTCCTAACCAAATGTAAAATCATAAGAAATATATTTTGTACATTTAAGGGTTTTCATCCCCTGAAGTAATTTCTCTCAGAAGTAAAATTGCTTGAACTAGAGATGAATTTATCAGCTCTCTTCCAGCACACCGATGCCTGCAAGGTCCTCTCAAAAACCCATCTCTCAAATATAGCCCCAAATCTGTCATTTAGACAGTAAGATTATCTGTTATTACAAGACAAACCCTGTCAAACACAGCAAAAAGTGCTTATATATATATTTATACCTGTATATATTAGTGCTGTCAAATGATTCAACGCATCTAAAATAAAAGTTTTTGTTTACATAATATGTACTGTGTATATTTATTATGTAGTCTATATATTAATACAAGCACATGCATGAATACATTTAAGAAAAATGTTGTTTATATATGTATATACATGTAAATATTTAAAAATATACACTGAATGTGTGTGTATATATATATATATATATATAAACACAGTACACATACGTATAAGTAAACAAAAACTTTTACTTTTACAATACAATAGCACCAATATATATAAATATAATTAAGGCACCTATATATATATATATATATATATAATTTTTTTTTTTTTTTACTTGAATAAAAGCACTTAAATTAGATGTTGCACATGATCATGTTTTTCAGTGTGTGGCTGGCTATAAAACTATTAGCTCAACACAACTAGTGCCAGCGCAACCGTATTTCTGGGAAATATCGAGCAGCACGTTGTTTCCATCATGGTCTAATAGTTCATCTCAGTTAGCAGGTCTGATTGGAAAATCACAGCGTGACACATCTCACTCATTGATCTTAAATGTCTCTCATGTGACTGTAAATCTTATTAATGGGAGCAGCTGAGCCTCGACAGCTCCAGCCGTTGAAAAGCTCGAGTCGTCCCTCTGCTTCCTACATTGTCTTCCCCTCAATCTGTCCCAGAAACGGGGCCGCGCATCTCCATGTAGTCTGATCTGGCTGTAATGAAGCCATATGGGCTGTCTGCTGGAATGCTGGGAGCGTGAGCTGCATGTGTTTGTCTCCGCTGGCCTGCCAAAGTCCGCTCTGGAAACAGGTTGTTTTTATGAAATGGTGTGAAACGTTGGTTTATCCGCTGCTGCCGTGTCTGTGAGTGGGTGAGGGGATTGCAGCTTGACCTAAATTCATATGTTGGGAGGGATTTTAAATGACAAGCTAAGGGTGGAAATCATCGCGTGGCTAGCAAGAGACAAGCTAAACAGCAAGATGAGAGAGAAGAGATATCCGTGACGAAGCAGCGGACTGACAAAACAACACTTAGATTTCTTAGAGTTAAAAATCAGTATGTAGACAATATGTGTATTTTCAATCATCTGTCTGCCTTCAAAAGAGCTGTCGTACATGTATCTCACTTCAGACTGCATGGGTTTACTTCCACCGAGGGGAAAAGAAGATGATATTCTCGTATCCGTAAGTTAGTTGTAAAGTTTAAGATTGTTTTAGCAGCTAAAAACAACATCGTCTGTTATTCAATAATAAAAAAATCTATAATAATCATTGAAGAACTCTAATATAATACTTACAATATTTATAAAATAAAAACATTGACACATATTTTAGACATTTTTATGAAGTTTTTTAAAGTTTGTAAACACTTTGCATACTTTAATGTAACAATGATTCAACATTTGTATTTCTTAATTTAAACAATAATAATAATAATAATAAATAATCCATTTAATGATGCACCTCACTAAATAAATTGGTCACTACACAATATTCATAGTTTTGATAAATATAAATAATAAAAACAATAATTATAATAATAGGTGCAATAACATCTTTTTAAAATGTTGACTTTTTTATTCGTTTTTAGTTTTATTTATATTTGCTGTCTATACGACCACAAACGTGTTTATGTTACATATCGTTTCCTTTTTATAAAGTGTCCCTTTAATTAATAAATTAATAAAAAAGCAAGAAAAAAAAGCTAATTATGCAAAAACAAACAAAGGAGAAATCTAAAATAAGAAAATGTAGGTTGTGAAATTCAGTATTTACATTTTATTCGTTATTATATCATTTATATTCCATTTAAGGATTTTAAAATTGTTATTAAATCTCTAACAATTTATTTTTATGTTTTACTTTAAAATCTTCAAACTGCTACAAATATAATTTCTGTGTAGCACATTCTCTATATAGAAATTACTGTATAAACCATAATTAATCTTATGTTTCATGCCTTTATTTAAATCTAATATTTCGTTAATTACTTAGATATTATTTTAGGCTGTATTGCTTATTACTGAAGCTTCTGAAAAGACATTTAATTCCTTCTAAAGAAAATCCCAAATGTAGCAATTTAGGAAAAGTAAGGGATATTCATTATGATCCACATGATTTAAGAATAAAAGTCCCCGTTTAGATCAGAGCTGTATGAGAGAGTGGCACCTTGCGTGATCAGAGCAAAGCAAAGAGCATGACAGAAACTCCCTCAATACCAGCCCTCTAAAAAATGCAGGAGCAGCAAGCATGCGAAAGCAAGTTACGTAGTAAGGTGTATAAATTATACACCAACAAAATATCTACACCGCAAAGAAATACCCCACATGAGGTAACAAACTTTTTTGCACGCAAAAGAGAGGAAGATGTGATGTCTAAAGAAACTAAATCCACACCCAGACCAAACGAATCTCTTAAGACGTTACATTTTTAGCCTATTTTAGGGTGTTTTATAATTAAATATTTTCATTTTACTATGCTGGGTTTTTTTCCCCAAAAATTTCATAGTCAAACTATATGTTAAATACTTAATGAACTATTTAAACCAAGATTAATAAAATAAAATGAAACTTATTTATAACTTAGCACGTATTTTTAATACAGCTGATATTTTAATGTATTGTTATTATTATTAGAATAACACTGTCCTAGCAGACTCACTTATATAAAACAAAAACAACTTAATTTAACTTAAATGATTAACTAATATTAATACGCAGAACTGTCAAGTTATCAAGGTAATTATATAGGCTGCAATATGCTTCAAAATAAATCAGAATTGAATATAATAATAATTATTATCAGTAGTATTGCTATTAGTTTTATTAAAACAAGCTCATACTTTAAAAAGCTCATAATGTGTCGCTGTGATACCCTTCCAAATAGCTTTTTTATATAGCTATTATTATTCATATTAACACATTATGTCATAATATGTGCATTTTAGATACTAATATGCATCCTTTATGAATGAGTAAGGCATAAAAAATATAACCTTTAAAAAGGTGTGGCCACAGTGACAGCTTTCAATTCAAAAACAATTTATTTGAATATACTTTAAAATGAAATTAAGGTCAAGGTTTGACACAATCCTCCTAAAAGACCTGAGGAAGATTTACTAAAACAGTGAAACAGCGCCGCCATTCTTGTGCAGTCAGTTGAAGAAAGTGCAGCCACTGTATAATCTTCCTCAAGACCTCCTTAAAGCGAGCGGGAGGCATGACTAAGATCACTGTGCAAGTCATGGTCCAGTATGAGAGCTGCTTTATCAGCCGTGACTACTTCAGTCCTCGTGATCTATAGATATGCTCTCTGTAATGCCATCTTAGCAGGGAGTGCAGTCTAGTCCAGTGTAAGATGTAGTGTAAGGCATATCCCAAGTGTCCTCCAGCCTCAGAGGAACACAAAGGCCATGCAAACCCGAGCAGAGGGTTATTAGCCGTCGTCTTCTATCCTGCAGCTCCTCTACAGGTCGACGTTTACCCCTCCCATTTGTTGGTGCATGTTGCAAAATATTTGTTTGATATGAAAGGCTCTAAATAATGCATGGATCTTTCAATAATGCAGTGAAGCTGAGGTAGTTTGGAGTCAAATGCACGCTGTTTTAAAACTGATGTGCCTGCCTCAGCCAAGCCTGACCTTCAGCTTTTCAAAATGGTCATTTCGTGCCGTTTGAAACGAATACCTCGGAGGCTCAAGCGCTGCGGGACTTTAGAGGAAATATATAGCCCTGTTCCACAGCCCTTTGCAAAAGGAGAATAACGAGAATATCCTTTTTAAAGCATTTATCTTCTCAGGCTAACAATATATATGTTGTAGAACATTTTGCTAACGTTCCCGTTAAGTTATGAAAGCATTGCAACAAGCAGTAATGAAACACTATTTCATGATTTAGCAAAAATAACTACTTTTGAATTTTCTATAAAACATAAAATTTATAAAACGTTAGACTAACATCTAGAAACAACATTTTTTTTTTTAAAAAGCAAGTATTATTCCAGCTAACAATAAATAATATTTAATATCATATATGTATGTATACATACAGCTCTGGAAAAAAATAAGAGACCACTGCAATTTACTCCTAAATCAGAATCTATTTAAGTATTCGTAGCTCTCGAAGCATTTCATGCCAGTCTTCGTTAAATGTCTACACAAACATACTTCATTCTGTTTATTGAGGTACTTATTTGGTGAGCACCTGAATCCAAATGTAT
>JAUCNO010000943.1:3242305-3266118 GCA_032353835.1 Enteromius viviparus | reverse complement strand
CTTAAGACACTGATTAGCATGCTCAGGTGTGTTTGATTAGGGTTAGATCCAAACTCTGCAGTGGATCGGACCTCCAGTGTAAGATTTGAGGAACCCTGGCTTATAACGTGCATTTATATTTACCTATTTGTTCAAATGTTCACTCCCAAATGATTCGCTTACCAATTAATTTTTCCCAAACTTTCCAGTGATTGGTGATTTTATTTAAAGCAGTTAGATTTAATTCTCCAAAATCAGCACCTAGTGGTGAGGAATGAATTAGCATTTTCATTCAGACCAACGCAAAAACGTCCGCATGCAACGGCTTGTGACTAGTTAAAAAAATTACTCATTACAATGATTCAGAGTCAACTCTTTCTTTTGAGACACAATGACTTTATACACGCGCTGCACTTTCAGATTTAAAACTGAGTTTTCGTTCACTTAGATTTCACTGCATGAAAGCTCATTTTCAAAAATCCATAATAGGGGCACTTTAAGACTACAAATATCAATTGTGGGCATCTGTTGTGCACTTCACTTTTGGATCAGACCTATGTATGATTTAAAAGGGTGTTATGTGGCTGCAAATGATGTGAAAACTAGTAAGCACCCAACAACATCCATTAGGTAAGTCTCCAAACAAAAGGTTTTTAGAAAGAGATCAGCTCTAAAAGTGCTGAGTGACTCCATTAGCCTGAGCTGTAGACTGTGCAACATTGTTAAATAAAACATGACTAGCCCAAAAAAAAGCAAAAGGAACAGTGCGCCAATAGGTTGAAATGTGATGTGGCTGGATTATCTTAAGTCAAATAAACCCAAAGCAGCAATAACACATTGCTTTACCATATAGCAGTTCATTAATTAGTTATATTTAATCTAATAGCATGAAATGAAAGAGGTTAAGCAAAAAATAAACATCAGTGAAAGAAACCCACAGTAAGCGTCAGCCGCCTGTGACCTAGCAAGCCATGCGGCGGGATGCCTGAGCCTTTGAAAGAGAAGAGACCCGTTTCAACAAACAGAACACATAAAACAACAAACCCAGACACAAATACAAATACACACACTCTCTTTCACACACACACACAGCGCAGCGTGGCAGCATAACACTCTGAAGTCTTCCCATGCTTTCAGGCACAAGCTTAAAAAATTTATGACCCCCTCAGAAAATCTATTCTCCACAGCCGCAGGCAAAAGCCTTGAGTATCTCGCATGAGTTCTTGGCTAAAACCAGCACATTAGAGTTTATATAGCTGGGATACTGTTTGGGTGCGAGTCAGCAGCCAAGGACGAGCTTTTTCTTTTTTTCCTACGGCGGTCAGCACATGGTGGAAGTTTAGAAGTCTAGGAAACAATTTGATGCTAGAAAATCATACAAACACACTTTACATGAGCATTTGAATGTTTAAGAGTGGTTATCAATCGTTTTCTTATATTAAAGAGATGTGTCATAGTTAAACATTACATTTTTAAATGCATTATAATGCATCAATGTATCAGAGTTCCTATAAATGCATGATAAAGCTTGTTTACATACATACATACGCAAAGGAAATGACCTTTTGCTAATCATTAATAAGCACTACACCGGCTAAAGAAATACTGGCATTTCCCTAAATATCATCTTCCAAGCATCATACAACAGATTTATTGATGGAAATGACTCTTAAAATAACTCCTCCTGAAATAACAGGCAATATATACTCTGAAAAATGATTATTTTTAAAAGTAGGAAATAAAACAAACATGTTTTGCAAGAAAATACCATTTCAGATTCCCACTTCTAACTTCCATGTTTAATTCTTGGTTTCTTTGTAGCTGTTTGTGATAGCAAAGTAAATCGTACACCAGATTTTATTCAGCAATGTTCTCTCTTCTCATTGAGCACTGCCGCCTCTGCTTGAACCCTAGACTTATCTTAATTCAACCTCACAATCTGCCTGAGGAAACCTCTAGACAAACTTCTATCTTGGCCTCACACTAATGAAAGCTCCATCAAAAGACGACAGAAAGCCCCTGAAACACAGAAACCCTGGAGTGAGACACATCCAGGGCTGGTGATTAAATGAAGAGTCTCTTCACAGTCTTACTCAACGCTGTGTTCCTGGAAGAAACCCACTGAATGCAAATCACAACAGCTGGACAGACTGAACTTGGTCAGACCACAAATATGGCAACAAGATGGGAATATAACTTTGCCGTTGTTGACCAGGGACTAAGAAAGACTAACAAACAATCAAACCAGGAGTTATATATAGACTAGGGATAAAATGTTTTTTGTACCATGCATGGATGCATTGTGTTATTATCCTGCAATAACGGAATCATTTTGTTTCCCCTTAAAGGGGTCGTCCGGTGCCACATGCACTTCTACAAGCTGTTTGGACTGAAATGTGTGTTGGCAGTGTGTGTACACAACCACCCTACAATGATAAAGATCCACAGGTAGTTCTGTTTTAATGTAATAAAAATAAGTTGCACCTTCTCAAATGCATGTCGGTGTGGCGTCACACCGACAGAGGCCACACCCCCAATAGTTGATTGACAACAGCGTGTCACACAGACTGAACTGGTGTCTTACCAAGACTCCTAAGAGATTGAGGTGTTTTGTTGTTGAATGTATTAATGAACAGAGCAGTCATTTACCCCTGACATCTGAGCGACTGAAGACGCAGAGGATTAACGTTACGTTTGGTTCTGAAGGGAAACGCGCCCTTGATCAACCGAAATGCGTTCATATTCGCTCGAATAATTCATGATCCAGCCTCACCTACAGAAGCAGTGAGTATAATATCTTTTAATGAATCTTTGCAAATCGCCTTTCGTTAATAATGTGCTAATTAGCAAGTTTCACTATGAGTACGGCTAAAAAAAGATCCTCCGAGAGCGCCTCAGAAAAGAGGGGCGGAGTCAGCAGAGCTCATGATGATTTAAAGGGGAAGTACACAGAACAGAGGGATTTCTTAAGAGCTATTTTTGACAGGGTAAAATTAGCGCTTTTTTACTATCTTTGAGAAATTTTAAAACAAACTATATTGCAAACTTTCTATAAGGAATATGGAAGGACCCTAAGGAATAATATTAGCTTGTGGAAAATTGGCTTTGTATGACTCCTTTAAATCAGTTATTTGTGATATAACCTAAACTATACCTAAATGCATGAAAATGTGTAATGAAACAATCTGTTGCAATTTAGATTAAGAAATAAAGTTTTCCCTCAATAAAACTCCTTTTTGCTGTTTTTAAGTAAGGTCGTTGTTGTAGTAGTTATGTTGGGCCCTAATCAGAACTGAGTGGAAAACACTGACAGAATCACAGAATTCAGTTATAAAAATGGAATTTACTGAAATTTAGCAAATTTCTGGATAAATATATCAAAAGTAGATCATAACACTTACATTTAAACCCTATGGGCAGTTTTAATGGACAGGAATTAGATAAAGCCAGGACTTGTAATAAACAGACTGCAAATAGCCCGCATTGTTGGTAGAGGCTATCTACACTAACTCCGTCCACCAACATATGACTGGGCTAGTCACAATTATAAAACGTCAGTTCCAGTGGCGTAGAGAGTAAAGCATATGCTTTTTGGTGCAATCAACCCAAGTTTTAATCTGCCTTTTTCTCGCTTTACAAATCTCTAATAACTTCAGAAAGCCATTTATTTTCAATATTTTTCAACAAGTAGCTAGTAATATGCATGATCTAAATGTTACTAAACAATCTCTAAAGGGTCAGAACTGACATATTCAGCATCAAATGAATGTATTTGGTGCTTCCTAATAGTGAAGTACAACCAAACCAATACTGACCACAAGCATTCAAACCATTACACCAGATATTCTGCAGAAAACACCACACGCCTGCAGTCGCCTGATGGATCACATGAGCAGGGAAGAACTATAGCGATGGACAAACCATGACCTGTGATGCTGAGTTCCATTCAGTTGAAGTCATCTTGTGTCAAATTCATCACATGACTTGACATATGACTGTTGTTAGCCTAGACTACATCCTCTCCTTCACTTTCAGACATTGAGCAATACCATACAGAGGTTTTGCTATAAGGTCTTTTTGAGGCATTGCAACAAACCGGAGAGGTGTGAGTGATGAAGAAAAGTGGAGAAATGAGAAATGAGAGAGGGAATGTATTATCTGGACGAGCAGAGTCTCGCCGCAGGAGTTAATGTACACTATTTGTCTTCTTGCACTCATTTACGCCCCATCTCTCCAGCGCTGATCCATATCGAGGTCAACAGCTCAGCACGTCCCGATCAAAGCCTTGCGCATCTGCACCTTTCCCACAAAAAACCTATGAGAATGGCAGGACATGCTATCTAACTTCTCCATAAACGAGATGAGTCACTCCAATAATTATGTCTGCTCAAGGAGAAGTGGTTTTTTAATTTATGTTTTAAATGTTTCCTTAAGGAGTTGTCGTGAAATCGCACCTTTCTCTGTGACAGCCTGATACTGCGAAAAACAAAAGTGTCAGGGAAGTTGTGTTTCATAGACAATCAGAAACTATGCTAACATTAGACAACCCAGGGCTGGTTTTAGAAGTGCAAAGGAAGTACTGCCATAAATTTATTTAAATCCCAAAGGCATTTTTAAAAATCTTTGGTAAAAAAGTTAGAAGCTATAAGGTGAATCACAACATTACAAACTTAATATATAAATATTATATAAATAATATATATACATTTATATTAATAAATCCCAAAAATTCCCTCATACTCAACCAAGTTCACTAATTCAGGGATATTAAAATATATATTTATGTTATAGCCGTGCAGTAAATGTTACATAGCATATATTTAAACTAAAGCAATAAAAACAACAACTTTTGTGCATCTGAGATTTGTTAAAGATTATATATTTAAGTTACTGTTTTTTATTTTTCTTTAAATGATTGATGAGTGTTTAGAGAAGAGTTATTTTAAATGTAAATATATAGGAAATAAGCATGTGTAATTAAATATCCAGTCTCACTGATAGTACTGACACAATGTGTGTTCCTTTACAAATCACTAACCCACAATTTGACGGATGACTTGGGCTGATATAAACAATTGAGCTACTCAAGCCGCTATCCCATAGACTGCATTCCATCACTGCCAATACACTGCAAAACACTTCAGTTAAACAGCAGAACGATTTAGACTAAAGTTATTCATACGCCTGTCTGTTACACTCAGGAACGTGAAGCCTTCCCTCGAGACTTACACATCTACTACAGCTTCATCCACCTGCACAATCATTCAGAATCATTAGCAGGAGTACATCAATGGACCTCAAAAAGACTAGAGAAGCAGCCTCAGGGCTGGTTTCTCAGGGCTAGATTAACCTAGTCTTGAACCACACTGCAGTTTGAAGTCTGACTCCCCATTAAGATCTCAGAGCATCCTTAGCCAAGAATAACACTAAAGTAGTGTCCTTGAATGCATGCCTGCTCTTCATTTGAACTAAAATGTTGCAAACAATTTGTACGACATGTCGTTTGAACCTCTCATGCTGTACTGAAATACAGCCTGCTTAAATTCAGCTGCATAAAAGGACTTCTTTTAGAGCTGGGCCGGGTGACGTCAGCAATTAAAGGATAGAGGAAAACAATGGCTATCTGACAGTGTACAGGACAGGAAGTTATGCACACGCAAACAGGAAACGGACAGGGGTTCGGCTGTTTTCTGCGATCCTGCTGTGTTTGTGTTGTTCGCTTGTGTTATATGCGACATTTTAACCAAGCAGAAATTAAAATTGCATGGGGAAATGCAGTTCTGGGAAATGTGTGGTATTGGTATGGAGTGGTGACACAGTATGAGCGGCTGCTATTTTGGATTTACTGTCTCCTTTTAAAAGACCACAACAGTGAAACTTCCCTCGGCCTGCTAAGAAACTAGGTCTGGTGCTGCCGTCCCAGAGCCAATCAAATGAAATATGGGTCAGAACTTGAGCACTGAACAGATTATTTTTTGCCACTTAATGCATTGTTCATGTCTCAACTACCATTCAAAAGTTAGATGACGGTAAGATTTCTACATATTAAAAGAAAGAAAAAAGTCTCTTATGCTCTCCAAGGCTGCATTTATTTACAGTGAATGCTGTAATATTTTGAAATATTATTACAATTTAAAATAACTATTAAATATTAACTATTTCAGCATTATTACTCCACACATGATGCGTTAGAAATCACATGATGATTTGCTGCTGCGTAAGAAACATTTCAATGTTGGATACAGTTGACCTGCTCAATAATTTAATGAAAACACTTTTAATAAATAGACAAAATTGTTGTCTTCACTGAAGAATTTAGTGCGCCCTTACTGAATAAAACTATTTATATATTTAAAAAAGAATAAAATCTTTACTGACCCCTAAGCGGTAGTGAATATTCCCACAATTCTTCACTTAATCAAACTCGTTCGGTCGTCTGAAACCTCTGGCTATTCTGTTTTCGCTCTCCAATAATCCTCAACATAGACATCATTACTCAGCAGAATAACTAATAATTACAATGAATTACAATGTTACTAATAATCTGAATTAATATACATAAACAATCCCTAAACAGAGGTTTAAACAGAGGTTTAATAGCATGTGGATGAGTACTGCCCATAATTGTTTCTGACAATATGATAATTTCAAAAACAGCCCTGTAATTGTGAATTTCATTAAAATAACACTCATCAAATCATAGGCCAATTTGCACATTCCCCTCCCTCGTGCTGGAAGATCTCAAGAAAACAGCACAGTCTAATTAGTTCAGTTTGAACTCTTCCTGCTGTGCATTTACACAGAAGACATGCTCCAGTTTAAAAGGTTCCACTACCACTGCACTTAATAGTTAAAGATATGATTTGTGTATATATATATATATATATATATTTAACTAGTCAAGCGCTTGTGGGAATCGTTCGAGAAAAAAAAACAGGAATGGATCCTCGTCTTTGTCAGCATTAAATATGCTAGAGACAATATATTGACAAAAATTCTTAATAAGTGAGGACCTGCAGGTTTAATCAATATTCCTATCAGCAAATGACCTGCTTAGGGAAGATTTGCAGCACGGACATGACATGCAAAGCATGCTGTTGTTCTTGTCTGATATTTCCATAGATAGATAAGGTAGTGTGAACACTGAGCAGTTCATTTAGTACAATCCAGATCTCGTGCACACAACCTGAAAATCATAGCTGTGTGAATCTAAAAGTCTTACATGTATACCAGCACCCTTAAACACACACACAGCATGACCAATTGGATGATTCTCAAATTGTTTGCCTAAAGTCACATCAGATGAGGCTACACCAACAAACGATTAGTTGTCTTTTACTGGGTCTGATGGCTCTTTCTGAGCTGAAGCACTGCTGACACAGCACGAAACCTGCATTACACCTATCATCATCTTCATCACCGCTATTATAGGTAGCCTACGGAAGGGCTGCAGTAAAAACATACCGATGACAGATCAGATATTACAGAGCGCTTATGGAGAGGTGTGTGTTTAAAGCACGTATGTAAACAGCCTGTGTTCGTTGTAACGCATGAACCCTATTCGTGGGGAATCTGATGCAACCCTGATCTGTAAAACCCGGTGTGTGGCACGGAGATGGGAAAGCAGCGACTTACCCTCGGAGAGCTCCAGCTCGAGCTCCGCCAGCTTCTCGCGCACCTCCGCCGGGAGAGTGAGCGCGATCGCCGGCGACGGGTCCAGCATCATCATCAGTAATCCGGTGGAACTGCGCTCTGCCATAATGATCCAGCTGGGTCAGACAGCTCCGGGTCCTCGCCGGCCAGAGGGCTCGTTGTGGCTCAGATCAGCTGCTGGGAAGAGAGGGGCGAAGGGTGCTGGTCGCTTATCTTATGCAGATGTGAGAGGTATCGGGACGGTTGCATATAGGCTGCTGTTTGCGTACAGCTCGGAGCGTAGATTAAAATGCCCTTCTTGTAAGATCCACGCCCTTCTTCAAGCCGGATTTAGCGCTGGATGGCCGTGCATGACTGAGGAATTCTTCGTAAAACAAAGGGAAACTCGGCCAACTCCGCTCTTCAGCGCGCGCCCATCGCCATTGCAGCAGAGCAGCTGGGAACAGCGCGAGAACAGATCCAGCGCGTCAGTGTCTCACACACACGCGCGCGCCGACATGCACTGGCAGTGCGCTGCACTTGCTACACTAAATCAATCGTTTCTCTGTGTAATGAAGTATTTGGCGTATTCTGTACGTGTTTTTTTTAGTAAGTCTTTTCGGTTTCAAGCTTTCTGGCAAATAGTTATTTATAGCATTGGTAAAATGTTAATAAACCTGCGCTGTGACACTTGAAGCTAGATGTAAACAGTGCAATATTGTAAAACACCGCTTCGCTCTTAAAAAGAAGTAACAGGGTTGACAGTAACAGGATCAGCAGTTTAGTTCATTTAGTCATGAACTTTGTGCTCAAGGTCATGACACATGGGTTTTAATGTGAGGAAAAAGCTGATAATACAAACAATACCAGGGTTGAATATCAAATTTAAAACAATACAATAGTTTCAATAGTTAACAATAGTTTCATCATGACGCATTTTAATGGAAATAGTGTCAGTTATGACAGTAACGGTGTTAACAACTTTTTTTGTTTGTTAAAAAATGCACATATTTGCTAGTATAGCAAGGAGTTAGAAACACACACATACACAATCTAATAAAGTTACTGGATTTTTGTTATTCAGACACATCTATTATAACATTTTGATAACGTTTGGTAGAGATTCATTGCTAAATTATTGTTGCAAATAGCACCAATTTTACGAAATACAAATATAAGCACACATTATGACAATAAACATTCATATATAATGATAAATTGAATAGAATGATATATCAATAGATGAAATCCCAGGTCTCCCTTTAGGTTTCAATGTCAAGGTTTTTGTCTAAAAATGTAATATCAGTTTTTTAAATACTGGGCAACACTGCCTCCATGTGGGCAATATAGCAAACTACAATAACAAAACCTGAGATTTACTCATTGCAAATCATAATTGATACAATTCATACCGACATCATTATGATGATCATCTACGCAAACATGAAATATTCTTAAATAGTCATCTACCTTCACTTCAACGTAAGGGTTCATGACAGAATCAAGACAAATAGACCGTCTTCCTGAGAGTGTGTCTGATATTTAAAAAGTAAGATGATCCTGGAGATGTGCGATTGTGTTCATATACTGCATGATTCACCGCCATGTGCAAGTCTATCAAATGATTCCTCCTGAAAAAAATAAAAATATAATTAGTAATATTCGCTTAATAGAGATTACAAATATCAATCAATCATTTGGTCCAAAATTGCCAATAGAAATGTAGAAATATGCAAATGTATTTTGTTAGATAATATGAAACCAGTAAAAAGCTTGTAACATTTTTATTAGTATTTATAATGTTGTTATAATGTTAAATATTATTACAATTTAAAATAATTTTGCTACTTTAATATACTGTAAAATATAATTATATATATATATATATATATATATATATATATATATTATAATTTTTTGTATTATTTAGTTTATAATGTTAAATATTATTAAAATTTTAAATATATTTGCTATTTTAATATACTATAAAATATATATAATTATTTAGTATTATTTAGTTTTATAATGTTAAATATTATTACAATTTACAATATTTTTGCTATTTTAATATACTGTAAAATATAATTTATTTCTTTGATGAAAAGCTGTATTTTCAGCATCCTTCATGATCCTTCAGAAATGTTTTCTGTTGATTTTAAAAATGTAATGATAAACTGTTCAATTTTCCTTTCAGATTATTATTAGTTATTAATATTTATAGGATATATAGGATTCTTTGAAGAAATAAAAGTTTTAAAAAAACAGCATTTTTTAAAAAATGCTTTAATTTTATTTAAATAAGTTAATTTTACTTATTTATTTAATGTATTTAGCTTTTTAAAAAAAAAAACACTTGCAACACTTAAAATAATCATTGTTTCTTCAGCACCAATACAGCAGGTGTTTTTTCTGAAGCATTTTCAAAATATGACACTGAAGACTGGATTAATGATTTGCATCACAGGAATAAATCACATTTTTAAAATATTTATTTTTAATTAAATAAGTAAAGTGTAAAAAACATCATTTTGACCGGTAGTGTAATTCTAAATAATGCAAAGTTCAAGTCAAACCTTTTCTGTGCCTCACTCAAGGAGGATCTCAAGGCTCTCAGGTACACAGACTGATGGTTTGGCAACTCCAGCTGTTTTCCTCGAGTCCAGCAGTGACTCCAAAAGATGTCTGCATCCACCGGGACAGTCCTCTTGCAGCATAAGAGCACAGGCCCGTCAGTCTCCAGCTCTCCATCATCGTCTTCTTCACACCCCATACACACAGCACACCTCTGAGGCTCAGACACGTCATAGCTCTGGATAAAGAAGAGCTTAGGCTTGCCTGCCAGTCCCGGGCAGGAGTCTGAGGTGAAGAGGCGTCTGACAGTGTCCAGGTTCAGTCCTGGACCGTGAGAATCTGTGGCCAGCAGATCTGACGAGCGGCTTCGGCTGATAACACAGCAGACAAAAGCAGATGCTCTATAGTGACCCTGCTGATGAACCACTTCCCTCAGAGCGGACTGCATGTCTCTCACACCCAGCAGCTTGTGCTTGATCACATGGAAGTGTAAGGCCTTAAATGTTTGCTCCAGCTCATCTGCGGGGAAAAGAAAAGCCATTACTAGGGTCATGTGATAATGTGATACTATTAGTACTAATCAGCAAACAAAAATTTACATTCAACTGACTTTCAATTTCAAACTCAATTTAAAATATACAAATAAATTCTGGTTAGATAGATAATAGTCTGCTTTTAAATTGGCTGGGCATTGCAATTAGGAAATGGAAATGGCTCATTCTCTTTTGTCTTGGTGATTAAACCAAATTTGTCATTAAATGAATAAAAGGTGCTAGGAAAAGAAAAAAACATACAATACCAGCTTTTAGATAAAGTAAGTTAAGTAAATAAAGTTTATTTAATTATTTATTTATTTTTTTAAGTCTGCCAGGGGTTCTGTTCCCAGAAAAAAACTAACAAACAATTGTTAACAAAAAAAAAGGTTTTGTACTTGTACTTATTTAGCATTTAGATTATTACTACATCAGAGAATCATTAATATTAGTTATTTACAATACTATTCAGTTTTTGTTTTTTATACAAATAAACACTTTTATTCAGTGATGCATTCATTTACTCAAAAGCCAAAAATTTCTATTTAAAGTAAACAAATTTTTTTTTTAGGACAGAATCCTAAAAGTGTGGTTTGGGCAAAAATATTTCCCAACACAACTATTTCCGACACTGATAATATCAAAAATGTTTCTTGATCAGCATATCAGAGGGATTTCTGAAGGATAACACGGTAATGCTGCTAAACTACACTTGATAAATATATTCCAAACAAACACAGTTATTTTAAATTGTAATAATATTTAAAAATATTACTGTTTTTTACCAATATGCAAATGCTTTCTGGGTGAACATCGGCATTTTCATTTAAAAAATCGTACTAATCCCAAACTTATGAAACATACTACAAACATAAATGAAATTTCTGATTTCTCACCTCCTTCAGTGCCGACACAGTCTATGATTAAACACACTCCTCTGGGATCACTCTGCATACTGTACACTTCCTCCTGCTGCTGGACATCAAAGAGATCAGATCAGCACAAGTCAGTCTGACACACACTCATCAGTTTCCACCCACAATACCAGTTTCAGTCATCTTTGCATTGAACAGTATATCTTTAAACCATATCATTCATATCAAACATATTTAAATTAGACAATTCCTTATATACACCTCATTAAAAATGTATTAATTTATTTATTATACCTGACAATAAAAGCTTTTCCCAAGCAGTTCCTTCTTAACTGCAGTCGGTTTATCTGTAAAAATGAGTAGATAAATAAAGATATTCATTAATAATAAAAAAAGGAATAAAAATGAAATAACAAAGATAGATAGATATGTTAGGTAGATATAATTACACAGAATATACTGTACTCCCCCAATCAAATGTTAAACACACCTGACTAAATATACATATTTAGTCTCACTCCAACTCGTCACATTGTAATGTTTAGTCATGTTTCTACTTGAAGGGTCCTCTGTTGTTTTAAATAGAAAACTCTTAGCGTCTATATGCCGATGCGATATTTTTTTTTATTTTATCGTCATAATTAAAAGATGCACTGGGTAAAAACATTGGCATTATTGCATATATGTTGGGGTGTGATTTTTTTTAAAGTAAACAGTCAAACTGTTTTATTTAAATGATATTATTTACACATTTATGAGCAGGTAACTCAAACCCTGCCCCTAAACCCACCATCTGTCAATAAAACACAAGATATAGCAGGCGGTCATAATTGATTTGAAAGATATTAATATTCCAAGTCTTCTAAAGCAAAACGATTGATTTGTGAGAGGAACAGACTGTCTTCTGCTACTTCCTGTGCGCTGCTGCAGTCTGCGAATTCAAAAAGTGCTGCTACAAGAATCCTTACGTCAACGTTGGTCGTGAAATGCTATTGGTTCTTGGTTTCATGCTACGTGACGGGAGTATGTTTTCTGAACGAGATGACAGCGCGTGAACAGATCGTATCGACTGTAATGTGTTTATACTGCTTGTTAATGATTAGTTTGTGCAATACATACCTGTGACTGCATTTGCCTGTGTGTGTGTGTTTATATTGTTCAGAAGTGGGTAGGTTTAGGGTAGGGGTGGGGATTGGTGCTCCAATATAAGTAAAAAATTATATAATAAATGTATACATGCATGGAACCATTACATTAAGCCAAACAACTGAAAGCAATGGAGGACCCTTCATGTCGAAAAGTGACTAAAAGGGGTTCCTTGAGCTTCAAAAAGCGACGCAAACAGGTCTTGACCAAGCGTCACAATGTGGAGTTGAAATGAGACTGCATTTCCTCATTCTGTTAATTTTTGAATGAACTAACCACAGAATTTGGAAACCGGACGGACATTCCAGGAAGCTGATGAGACACTGTAAGAGCTATTCGGCTGTGAATGACACAAACAAGTTAAGTAAAGATTATTGAAATATGAAAAATTTTAAGTGCTATGTTAGACAAAGCAACCATATTAAATCTCACCAATGGTGTTCTGTAGATCTTCAGTCTGTCAGGAGAGGAAGATCCTTGTTTGGTCATTAGCACTGCAAAAGTGGTTTCAGTTATTTAGAAAGGAAACCAATAAAAAAACCTGACTAATTCATTTTCCTGTTAAAAACCACAAGGTCCATTTCCTAATAGTGATGACACAAGCACAAATAAAGAAGTAGTAGGAAAGAGGAACTGTTCTGATGTCACATGTAAACTTGCATGATCCTAAAAGGGAAGTGATGCTACTAACTAATGTTTCACTGGGGACAGTACCTTTTACAAAAGTTACTAATGTGTGCCCAGTGACAGCTTTTTTAACTTTTATTTTTGAGATAGTGTCATGTTGTAGTCTAAACTCCTCTAAATGAGACAACAGGCCTTTCACTAAGTATAATATATGGTTGCATCTACAAAAAAATATCAATAACAACAAAGCTGGTAATTCTTACCTGTCTGCTGATAGTGACTGATCTTTTTAGCTAGATCGTCTCTATGGATGGACCTCAGCCACTGTTCAAGCAAGTCCATCTTCTCACTGGAGAGCTGGTCGAGTTTCTCCAACTCCACCACAATGTCTAAAAAACTCTGTAAGGACAAAAAAAACGTCAGCTCCAGACATCACTTCTACACATGAAGAACAGAGCTGTCAGTGCATCGTACCTGGACACTTTCCAGTTTGTGTTTTGGTAAAGTGCCTTTGAGTAAGAACGACAGCGACTTCAGGTCCTCTGTGTCCATGTCTTCACTAACATCAGCCATCAGCACTCTAAAAACACAACATCCAGGTTAAAACCTTCCCTCGAACCCCATCCTGTGCCCAAATGGAGGGAGCCTTACCTATATTCTGATACAGAATGGCCATTTTTTAGCAGTCCCTCCACGGCGCTCTTGTTGGTGCTCAGCACTTCTCTCAGCAGATCATAGCGTTTTATTTTCAGAATCAGCTCCTTGAGAAACACGTAGTCCATCCTCTTTTGGGACAGCACAGATTGTAACGTGCCTCTGGGATCCGATGAGAACTTGTCCATATCAAGAGCTCCACAGAAGTAAGAGATCCGCTTGCATTCATCAGCACTGAGCTCATCAATGATCTGACTGATAGTGTTTAAGAGGCCAGACATTGTGCTCCAAAATGACTCTGATGAGTACAAAAACTGCCATTATGAAATTGTCTTTTTGTCAGGTCATTCATCCTAGACTTGATTTCATAATTAAATAGCATTTGAAAATGTACAAGGAATTGCAATAATAATAATAATAAGCTAATAATAGTAATTATTTTAACAACACAGCAAGCCTTTTAGCTAAAATTCCACTATATTTCATGTCGTACAAGGCTTTTTCAGTCGCTTTTATAGCGATATGGTTGTGACGCAGCGGTAGGAAACACGCTACAAATGTCTGCTGCGCGTTTTATGTGAAGATTAATTCAATGACTTATATTCTCGAAATAAAAAGACAAATCTGTAAACCTTACCTCGAGAGAGCTGTGCTGTGACTGAATGGAGCATCTCTCTCTGATGGGGGTAAAACAGCGGTAACTCAGAGGAATTCCATGACACTGTTTACTCTAAACGGAAGTGGGCTGAAAAAGTACCCAGCAACGTCATCTAGTAGCCTACCTTTTTAATTTCGCTTTTTACTCTAGAAGTTGTAGAGAAAGTAAAATCCATCATTTATCTATAATATCTCACGCAGTTGAGAGAATGATTTTAAGATTTTATTTAGTCTTGTTTAACGCCAAAGTAGGATTTTCAGAAAAAATAAATGAAATGAATGTTTTTACATCAAACAAGCAAAATAAACTATTAAAGGGTAAGCAATTTAATCTTATTTCCTGTTTGAAATAAGATTATTTTGCTTGTTCACTTAATTTTGACTTGTTTTTTTTCCTAAAAAAGACCATTTTTCAAGTCCATGTTGTCCATGCTTTTAACCTAACAGATATGTTTGTTGATTTTTAAAAGCTTAAAAACCTAAAACCGATGTTTAATAAGTAAGCTCCTTTGGCTAATCATCTAACATCTGGTAACCTGTTCCTCTTGCTGGCAGCTATTTCCATTTAACTGAGAGGGAAGTCAACTTAAAAAAAAATTGTTTTAATTTCCCGAAATTATTAATGATCTTCCAGTATCTGTGCAATGCCAGACAATCCTTCAGATCCTTTAGACGATTCATTCGGTGTGTGCAACCCAAGCAAATAGACCAATAAACCCCCTGTGTCACCTCGAGTCATCCTCGCTCAAAGCGGGTCTGGAACCCAAGTCTCTGTCATGGGAGGAGGGTGCTTTAACCCCGAGGTCATAGTCAAAACATTAACCTAGATCTGCTTCCATGTTAACCTATATATATATATATATATATATAAAGAAAGAATAGCACCTTATATTAGGAAGTTTAACTGCAATATCCAATGAACATAAAACAAGCATACTTAGCCCAGTTCAATTAATTTATATTTATTTTACATACTGGTCATGGGAATCAAAACGATGGATGAACACAGGTATTAGGAAGCCTTTCACAGGCTAATGTTTTCATGGATAGACAACAACAGGCTTAAAACCTGCAGGAAACAGAGTCTGGCAGCGACTGGCTCTGCTGAGCTTTAGTCACACGATTAGTGCTCTGACTTCTTTGGAGGGAAGAAAGCATATTCCACTGCCAGTGCCACGGCAAACGCTGCGAATCCTGTCTTAAATCCACGGAGGAGAACATCTCGGAAGGTCACTGGGACGCCAAAGCTGCCTGTATATCTCCACGCCTCGTTCCTGCAAAAAACAAAGGTTACAGTCTTTAGTCCTTCATTTTTTTATTTTCATAACGTCCCGTTTCAGAAAAACTAACCATTGCTGCAAATGCACAAAACAATTTTACATATTAAACATTTATGCATTTTACTAAATATTTGGCTGAATGCTTTGAAACCTTGGCAAGTCACATTTTAAATTGAAATTTTATATTTTACATTTATATTTAGTTCATTTAACTTAATTTTTTCTTCATGTGTAGAAATACATCACTTGCTCACCAGCGGATCTTTTGCAGTGAATGGGTGCCGTCAGAACGAACATCCAAATATCTTATAAAAACAAGTAATCCAGCATTTAATGTCTAGTGAAGTAAAAAAAGATACACATTTGAAAGAAAAAATAATCCATTTACTGTTGCTTACAGCTAAAAAAAAAAAAAACTATCCATAATATTGCTTTCTCCAGTCTGATCGAGAAAAAACTGCCAAAATCTGTTTTAATCAATTACCCCAGTAAAGAGTTATTTCTTCACTGGAGAAAAAGTTATTACCGATTATTGACAGATGGATTTTTTTCTTACACATGCAGCTTTGTTATTTGACGGCCTGGGAGTGGTGTGGATTATTGTGATGTATTAATAAGCTGTTTGGCCTCTTGTTCTGACGGCACCCATTCACTGCAGAGCATCCATTGTTGAAAGTGATGGAATGCTATTCCTCCAAATCTGTTCTGATGAAGAAACTAACTCATCTACATCTTAGATGGCCTAAAGAAGGAGTACGTTTTCAGCTAATTGTCATTGTTGGGTGACTTATTCAGTTTACTAATGTACATCATTCTTATCACAATACACCGGGATAGTCCAGAATTTAATAGTCCGCTATATACACGCATGCCATAGAGAACTCCAGGCAAACAATGCAGAAGCTGTATGATGTTACCGAGCCCAGGGGTCCCTGAGACCTCTTCGAGCCAGCCTCTGCTGGGTTGCTTCCAGCGGTGTTCCTTCCCATTTCCACACTTTATAGTCTGGCATAGACAACTTGCCATGTCCATGATCCCCACCCATGATTGCTGTGGAAGAAATCTCACAATTATTCACGCAACAGAATTGAGTAGATATACAGTGTCTATTTCACTGAGATTTCAACGGATCAGTTGAGTTGTACTTCAGTGGTTTCGTTTAATAAATAAGCAGTTCAATCGTGCAACACTGAAATGTTTAGATAGAAACAAACATGGCAAGCGAAGCAGTTTATGATAACTACACTGCAAACACCGACTCTGGTGCTGTCTTCAGCAGCAAATACGCCCTGCGTCCAGCTTAAACTAAAGTAGAATTACAGGAAAAGCAACGTAAACGTATTAAATGACAGCATATTTACCTTTTTAAAGCAAAGTGACCTCCAGCATAAACGCGCAAACAATCCAGGAAGTTTAGTTACTACTTCCTGTGAAGAGCTAACGTCACGACGCATTCGAAATAAATACCAAATGTTGCAAAAATAATATGCAAAAAATAAAATGCGTTTATAACAACCTGTTATCCAATCTTTCATAATTATTTTTTGCCATTCTACGTTTTGCTAAAATAACGACAGAACTTTTATTTTGACACGTATTTCCAACTTCCCGTCCACATGTATGAATTAGCAATTTGGCGCATGCGCACTTTCAGTTTCCAAATCAATGGACAGGGTAAACTCGGGACCGTGAAATTTTATTGAAATGATCGTTATTATTGTTATACTCTCTCAGAAGTTTTCTTAATATGCATAGTGTGTTTATTTCCTTTCCGTAGGCAGCAAAGTAAACGCGTTTACACATTTCTATTTGAGACGGTCACCTTGTGAAAGGCGACGAACGGGGAAACAAAAAAAAAACTCCATCAGGTTGGGGTTTCTTTTATTTATTGTATTTCACTTGACTTTCACGATGGGTGTAGTTCTGCGGAATCTACAGAACGTGATTCCCCTGAGACGCGCCAAACTGCGCAAAGATGTGGAGATCCTCAGACACATCTTCGGGGTCCAGAAGTTTGACATGGGCATTATATGTGTGGACAACCGCAAGATTCAACGCATCAACCACATCTACAGGAAAAAGAACCAGCCCACAGATGTGCTGTCTTTCCCCTTCTATGAGGTACAACCGCTGTCAAGGTTTTATGGCTATACATGCATCTAAAAATGTGCTTAAATGTTATTGTACATAAACATTGGCCATTGACAGGTGGCAAGACCCATGTCTGAGCAGTTAAAGGAAATAATGGCTGAAGTTTGTTTCATTTTCCAAGGATCTGAGGCCAGGCAAAATCCCATGCACCCTCCAAAGAGATGAGTATAACTTAGGCGACATCTTCTTAGGTGTAGAATATGTAATGCAGCAGTGTAAAGACACTTCCCAGGATCTCCATGAAGCACTTACAGTAAGAAAGAAGTGTAGTTTGATCACATTTATATCTGCAGCCTAGAAAAAGTTGTTTATTATAATGTCTGTTTGTGGCATTGCGCAGGTGGTCACCTCTCATGGAATCTGCCATTTATTGGGATACAGACATGAAACTGAAGAGGAGTGGGATGAGGTGGGACTTATTTTATCCCAAATACTTTTCATGAGAGTATTGATTGTAGCCCGTAACACCAATTACTGAAAAAAAAGATGTGTGTACACATGACAGGCCTCGTGCTAAATAAGTGTCAGGCCCCCAAAAATTTTTTAATCCTTTGCATAATCCTAAAAAAGAAATTGTAATATGGAAATGAGGACTGTTGTAAAACTTTCACTATAAGTCTCAGAGGAAGTTTTTTTCCTACCATCTAAACTTAAATTATCATCACTTTAATGTAATACAGAATTAAGGTTGGTCTCTTTTCAGATTGCATATGCAAATCTACTATACTATTTTTTTATATTTCTATAAAATTAATAAAATTAAATTAAAATAAAATTAATATAAAATAAATTATGCTAAGTATTTGTAATCCATAATTGCTTTAAAGTCATGTCTAAAACGTTGTCTTCCAAATTTGTAGCGAAAAAAAAAAAAAAAAAAAAAAAAGGCGTTATACCAACAATAGCCACTGTGTGGCACCCAAACGTTTAAACTTTTTTTGGGGATGCAAATTTCTCACCAAAATATGGCACCAAATATGGAATCTTGAGACTGACATTAATACTTATTTTGTCAGGACTATACAATATTTTAATTGTAAGAATGCATTTTGTAATATAATTTGACTCCGCCCACTAAGGGGGAGGTACCATTCCATGGAAATGCAATGTCTGATTTGAAAATGATTTTCACAGGATTAGTTGGGAGAAGCGAGGATATCTACGATTTATAGATGATATATATATATATATATATATATATATATATATTGTATGAATTACATAATATGAAAAAATTCAATTTAAAAATTTTTAAAAAAGTCATTGTGTAGTTTGACTTCGTCTTGAGCCCCTTCAGCTACTGCGATGGAGCCTGTGACTAAGTCAGTCCCCATTTAACGTTAAGCTGATATTTTAACACTTCTTAATTGTGTTCTTTTTCACAGATGCAGCAGAAAGAAAGTTACATTCTCAGGGAGTTCAACAGGCTAACAGGCAGCCACCTCGAGCCACTCACAAAGAGATGCACATAGGACACGTGACGTTTACACACTTGACTGTAAATAAGGGAGAAAGCACATTTGCTGCTAACATGCACTACGGAGTAGTCCTGAATCTTGAATTAAAACCAATGGAACGCTGTTGATTTCTTTTCTAAATAAATTTTATTTAAAATGTGTTTAAGGAAGTCAAAGACTGAATACTAAGCAATTACGCAGAGCTTATACCACTGTTTCAGAGAACACCATACACACAACGTCCAAACAAGTCCCACTCTTCCATGAACCTACTCGGATGATCAGAACAGAAAACATGAATAAAGTGTTTACCACAGACATGAAAATGAGAACGACAGTACAGTACAAATCAGACAGTGAACAAGATCCTAAAATAAATAACATCAGCTGACTTCATGTGAAGCACTCTCATTGGATGCTTACTATATTTCATAAAGGTGTGAACGTTTTTCAATGACGTCTACACAACGGCTGTGTGACCTCACGCTGTAAAGCTCTATATAGAAGGAAAACAAAATTGATTTACTAGGTCTGTAGGTGTGGAGAGGCATAAAGAATCTTGAAGTGAGATCTTTAAAAAAAGACAAGCTACATCGATACCACTGAGCTTGTTAGATTAACGTTTATAAAAGAAGAATAAAACAACCAACAGTCATCAGTAAAGCCTTGAATATAAACCAAGTCTCTCTTCATCGCTATAGGTCATATAAAAGCCAACTGGCAAAATCAAATATTGCACCACATTTTCAGCTGCATATCAAACAAGACGGACACCCCAAATTCCCTATTCCACCCAAACATATACAAGAATAAATTTTTATATGTAATAGATTGAAAAGGAAATCTAAAATCTGCAAAGTGGAAAGGGAAAAAAAAAAATTTGGAGAGAACAAGCTCTCAGTATTTCTTAATGCATAAGGGTATTTTCATAAAGGCAAACAAAATATTTAAACAAGAAAAAAAAATAATAAAGAGCATCTTCGAGGTCGAAGTTACACCTTTTGAGAAACTCAAAATGCTTTCTATATAGATGCATTTATTTTCTTTGCGTTCCCCCATAAACATTTGTACCTAGGAGATTCTAGAACATTTAGCCATCTAACTGCAAGTCTACATTTGAAACTGCAACAGTATATCACAGGGAGAATTGGGAAAAGAGAAAGAGAAACGGAAAAGGAAAAGTGCCCAAAGTCGGTACATGTGTGTGTGGACGGTCTTCAGTAGTACTGATGAAGGGTGCGTTTACCCCTGGCTCAGTTCAGCTGTTCATCAGCAGAAGGATCCACCCGGATGGGATGTTAAAAGCGTGTGGGAGCGTTTATAGCGGCTGCAGCACTGTGCGACCGGCATCACCGTTCCCTCCTGCCTTCTCCAGCTCAGACAGCTCCTCAAACACATCTCTGAACACACAGACATCTCGTCAGATCACAACACCACCAGCGGCTCTCATTCTCTAATATGCAAGTTACTCGTATTTATACTGACTTCTGCATGTAGAAAAAGATGTATCCGCTCCGGTCACGGTCTCTCTGAACGGTGGACTCCTGTGTGCGGGAGACGTCTAGATCATTGTAAGTGAGCCAGGCCTGTTTCTTCATGTCATAAACGTCACTAATGTAATGCCCTATAGGAGGAAAGAGAAACAGCGGCTGATGTCACTTACTGTACTTGACCCCAAGTGTTAAAACAACACGAAGCTAAAAGATAGGGATCTGCAATATAGTATTAATGTGCGATTTGACTTTTTTTTTGTTGCAAAAAACTCACATACATGACATGAAGCCTAGACTAGTTCGCATTTTCACTGCCTCTGTCTTAAATGTGAGAGACTGAGTCATGCAGAGTTTAGCTCCAACCCTAATTAAACATGTGAGGCAGCTAATCAAGCTCTAAGCATGTTAGAAACGTCCATGCAGGTGTGTTAAAGCTGAACTGTCAGACACTGGCCCTCCAGGACTGAGTTTGGATTATTTTATGATTATTAGCGATACATGCATGCATGCGTAATTGTAGGTTAAATGCATTCATGTCCTGCATCAAACAGCGAGAAAACATCTATATAGGACTACTTCAGATGCAGCTTCTGTGTTTGCTCTACATTGCAAAGATCAATTTTGTTAATACTGATTTTATTTGCTTTCTAACGGCCCAAATGGTTTATTACTCTAAATGTAAGAATCTGAAATTGTAAGGAAATTAAACTTACTGGAAATGATTAATTTCTATTTGATCATCACACAAGTTCCCAGCACAATAACACACTCAAAGCATCGTCCAATTATCCTTATTGATAAAATCCAAGAAAATGGAGATAATTTGTCTCAACGTCGCACACCTCTATTATAAACCATCAGTACCTGATGATGAACTGCTGCCGATGTGACTGACCACACTGATGAGCCTAAAGGAGTTCGGAAGCTCTCCAGTCTGGGAAAGAAAGAAAAGTAAATATTTGCACGATCATTAAAACGGTCCTGAAAACCTGCACCGAGTGTCTCAGACTCACCTCAGCGTTCTTCTTGAGCTCTTCAGCTTCAGCCTCACTGTACTCCATATCCAGACCATCCTCATTCCCAGAGTCATCATCAGAGCACAGCAGCTCTGGCAAAGAGTTATTAAACTCTACAACACCACAAACATCCAGTTAACACAAACAGTCCCTTTAATAAAGATAATCTTCTGGGTGTGTCATACTGACCTTGCAGGCTGAGCTCAGTGGCTCTCTTCAGATCATCATCTTCCCTCATCTCTCTCGCCTCCTGTGCAATTAACACAGATAATACTCACTGAACAACAGTCATTATCATCATCAGTTAAGCTGTGCTGACGTCAAACATGAACAAGACTGGGAAAGTACAGCTGCTAAGAAGATTGTGCTAGAAGACCAACATTCACAATACTTCTCAAAAACTTATATAAAGCTTGTTTACATTTTCTGGCAAAGTAAAACTTTAGATTCTCTCTTAAGTTTACAGCTCTTGTTTGTTTTAATGCAGATATTTTAATTTTAGATTTATGAAGAACTGTCCTTTTGATTTTACATTATACATAATAGGCTAAATAAACAAGATTAAAAGAAATGTAAGAGTCGAAGTATTACAATGATCACAATCTTATTAAATTTATAAAACATAGAATTGAGCACTAGATTCCTCACATGTTCCTGTAGGCTCTGAGCGAGGGCCTGCTGCAGCTCTTGTTCCTCCCTCTCCTGATCTAAACTGTACTGCTGCACCCAGTCCAGCTCTCCCTGCACACCTTCAGGCGTCTGGTTCTCTTTATTCTCATCCATGGTCAGATCGAGAGACTCCAGGGCATCTATACACAAACCAAACAATGAACAAATAATTCTAGACACTGCAGGCCAGGAATATGAACATCAGGTTTACTCTAGATACCTGCGGGTTGTTTCTCTCCATCCAGAAGCTCCAAATGATGAGTCAGGTCCTGCCCGTCTGCATCTCCAAACCCTGTGTCTGGGCTGCTGGTCGGCTCGTCATCTGGGCATCCGGACAAACTAGTGTCGTGCCGACTCATCTCCAGCACAGCTGCTAGCATCTCTTCATCATTGATGGCGTTTAACTCCGAGTTCTCGACCTGTACAGTGTGCTGCACCTGAGGATAAAAGGGAGGCAAGGTGCAAACTGGTCACATATCTCCTTCAGAAACCTGGGGCCACTATGTTATTCTTTCCCTATATCACATCTTATTGAAATCGAAATATTTGATATTAAATTGATTTCCAAGTTTTTTTTTTTCCCCAATACAAATCAATATGATGACTTTTGCTGCTTTTTAATGCCCAGCGGAAACCCTGGTAGATCATGTTTAATTTGATTCACAAATGCAATCAATAAACAATCCATTAAAAAGACACCCATTTCTTCTCACCTCTTCCGTCCGGTCATCTTCTGAATGATGCTTGCGACCAATTTTTCTGACGAGCTCCTCCTCACTATCCGAGTCACACAACATGCTGCCCGAACTCTCTGGCTTTTGAGAAGCTTTCCTGTAAACCATCAGTTTAAAACGCATTAATATGAATCAAGCCTAAATGCTCTTAGCATTCACATCAGGGGGCTGCTCTCACCGTAGTGTTGAAGAGTTGACCGACTGTGACATCTTCAGTGTCCGGGAGCTGAAATGAAATCAGTCATTAGTAAGTATGAAGACACTAATGGCGCTTTTCCACTACACAGTACCAGCTCGCCTCGGCTCGACTCGACTCGGCTCTGTTTGGTTTTCCACTGT
>JAUCNO010000943.1:3214790-3229502 GCA_032353835.1 Enteromius viviparus | reverse complement strand
GTCGCGCCCAACTAATCGATAACGGCATTCGTTGACAACGAATTTAATTATGGATAATTAATTAACGGGCAAAACCGCATTTTCCAGAGGGTATAAGGAAATTACAGATGTTTTCCAGTGGGTATACGGCGTATACCCGCGTATCATGTAGACTACACCACTGGGCAGGCCTTGCCAAAGAAAGCGGCTATGAATTCCAGACCTTCCATCATCAATCTGGCTACGCGAGACTAGGTGGACTCAGGGGGCTTCTCCACTGCCTGCTCTGCCCTGGAGGGCATCTTCACTGTCTGGTCGGCCCGGGAGGGCATCCTCGTTGCCTGGTCTGACCAGGTGGGCGTCTCAGCCAACTTATCCACCCTGGAGGGTCTGTTCACTGTCTGGTTGGCCCGGGAGGGCTTCTTTGCTGTCAGGTCAGCCCAGGAGGGCATCCTCGGTGCCTGGTCAGCCCAGGTGGGCTTCTCCGTCGTGTGCGCTGCCTTGGTGGGCTTCTCCGCCGCCTGGTCCGCCGCCACACTTAGCCCATAGGCATTCCCTGTGTGTACGTTTTTCCTGTCCATGCATTGTGTTTGTTTACATACCTGCTCCCTCATGTCGTTGCCTTATTTGTAGCTCTGCCCCCTGCTCATCAGTGTACATTCCCCTCCAGATGTGTACTGTATTATGTCTTTGATTTGTCTTATTATTTAACCCATGTCTTGCTTAAATGTCAGTTGTTAATGTTTTCAAACCGTGTGTGTGTTGTCAGGCTCCTCCGTGTTTCTGTAAATAAATATTCTTTTTGAGAATCTCGGTCTTCGAGCCTCAGCTGAAGAGCGATCCGCCGAAATAATGACAGTGCCCTGTATAGTGCCCTGATTTTTTAAAAAGATTAAATCTGAAAGTGTACTATATATGAAGTTATTGTGTCTCAAAAGAAAGAGTTGACTCTGAATCATTGAATATTTCGTTGGTCTAAATTAAAATGCAGATTCATTCTTTGCCACTAGGTGCCAGGTTTGGGAGTCGTTAAACAAGTAAGGTAAAAACAAATGCATATTATAAGATAATGTAATTGTCTTATATGCATGCATATCAACCTGTTGTTGAGGACTTGGCAGCATGTCTGCTGCAACCTTTTGTCACGTTGGGTGTTGGTGGAGTGAATAAAAGGAGATTGCCAGGGAGGTGAGCTCAAATAAATTTATAATAATAATAAACTCAAAAGCAAAGATATAAACATCCAAACGTAACATCCACATTGACTGACAAACTAGAACTAGGATTTATACTCAGGACGCTAAATCACAAGACAAGACACAGCTGGGGAAACACAGGTGGAAGGGAATCAATCACATAACACAGGAAAGACCATATATGGGCAAACAGGAACTGAACTCAAAAATAAAACTAAAACAGGGAGACATGAATACAAAACTAAACCAAGAATACAAAAACACAGACTATAAACAGAACTAAACAGACATAAAACGTGACACCTTTGTTATGACAATTCAGTATTCATCATAAAATCATGTCAAGGCATTTGATTAGCAACTCCTCCAAAGTTCACACCACAGCTGGAACTGTGGCAGTGGGTGACAAAAAAACAAAAATAAGATACATATTTAGTCGAGGCTATTTATAAAACCCCTGATGCAAATTAAACATAATGGCATAATGAGAACCCTAAAGCCAGTTGTTCTCAATGGCATGAAAAGGTAACACGCTTCAGAAAAGTGATCAACCGCTGCGGGCACAATAAATAAATCCTGCATCCTTTTCATCTGAAGCAACCCAAACTGATTTTTCCCCAATTCACTTTTAATGAAAGAACTGATTACACCTGATACAAAACCTGCGGCTTCAAAAAGACAAGCAGCCACCATGGCAGCATTTCTTCTATATTCCTTCTGACCATGATTCAAATTTGAATAATCCTGGAGCAGCGTGAAGCCTCAGGAATGTCTGCAGCGCTCCGTTTAAATGAATAGATTGCTTGTGTTGAACAGGTTCAACAAAGAGTGAATTATGCTTTAGGAAAAAAGAAAATCCTGCTCCTTCTGTTTAAAGGCTTTTTTCAAACATCAGTAAAAGAATATAGCATTTTTATACATTGATATACAGGCTCAGTTTTAAATCCTACTAAGCTGCCTACCTAGACATCAGAAACATTTCATATGCAAAGACTGTTCCAGAAGTAGCCAGAAAGATAATGCTGCTTTATAAGAGACATACTTTTGACTAAAAATCTAAAGAAGCATTTCATATATACTGTAATTTCCAGGCATAACTTAATAGCATGAGAAAAAGTACTATAGGCGCACAATTTGATTTGCAGTAAATCATAAATATATGTATATATTTATATAAAAGTAAGTGTCTGAATAAACTGAATTCAATCCAGTTCAACTCAATATGTCCAATTGCAAAATTAACATTATTCTGCTGTAATTCAAAATTCATCACCTTATTTTTCATACACATTTAAGCCTTTGTTATATTTACAAACCAAAATGATGCATCTCTGTAAATTGAATTTTTAAAAATCATTCCACAAATTGTTCTGAGGTTAAAACAAAAACTAAAAATCATTGTATGATAAGTTTATTTTTGTACGCTGATTTAGTATTCTGTTAGCTTTGTGTGTTTTGTGTTCTGACGCACTTTTATTGCACTAATGAATCAAGCTTATTCTACCACCCAAAAGGAATTAAACTGCCAGACATGGCCAGGTAGGCAGACAGAAGGCCATTTCACGGCTGATAAAGGGGCTAACGGTGGTGTAACGGATCAATAAGCACACGCCAGATTTACACACGTCCAGACAGTCGATGAGCAGACAGCAGGAGCACACATGAGCCAACGCCACACCAGTCATGACCTCATTTCCTGCTCTGGTAACAGAGGCTAAAGTTAAATCGTGTAAGAGGCGGAACTCTGGGCCATTGCATGTGTATTGAAAGGTTGGTGTTAGGATGAAACATGCACAGAATAACTGTAGACAAAAAAAAAAGTGTGAGTTGTTTACTCTCTGTGTACTAAAAGCTAGAAGCAACAGGAATATCTTTCATTTACTCTAAATTAAGGCACAACGTGAGTTAGATGTTGATGTCTGAGTGATCTGGAATTAGGTAAAAACAACACAAACATTTCTTTTTGGAAATGCATTACTTTAAAGTGATTGTCATCTAATTGTAGGCATACAGTATATTACTAGTGGTGTGACCTAACTGTTGTGAAATTGAAATTAGCTGAAAATTGACTCACCTTGAGGTCAAGGCCAGATTAACGGACAGGCTTACCAGGCAGTATATACACTATAATACATATAGTAAGATATATATAAATTATGTTTATTATATATAAAATTGGGAATGGATGCTATCAAAAATTTTAAGTTTAAACAGCTGTTAAAAAAAAAAAACAATCCACATGACTATCAATTGTTGTCTTGTGAAGTATATTACAATATTTTTGTCACTTCCTTATTTTTTTATCACATCAAAGGACACTATTTGTCCTTTTCCATTAGATAAAGCAATATTATGGATACATAATGTTTACATCCAGCTAGAATAACTACAGTAGTTAACATACAGCCTTTTACTTCTTTAAATATTTTCAGTATATTTAAATTTTTTATATTAACTAGTTCTTTAAAATATGCTTCTATTTAAAAGGAAGCAACTGGCAGCAAATCAATTCAATGTTATCTTACAGAATATATATATAATGAAGGATCATAAGAGATTACCACATACAGTAAATCACAAATAAGATTAATGTTAAATATAACATTCAAGAACAGCCCTAGGAGGACTGACTTTTAAAAGTTCATTTCATTTTTACCTACAGTTCTGACATGTTGAGGAACACCAATGTTTACATTTAATTTTAACTTATTTATAAGACATATTCAGTCTTACTTTGCAAACTTCACTGGTTTGCAGCTGAAGTAGCCAATTCTGCAAGAGTAGGATTCAGGTGAGCTATGTATTGAGCGCTATTGACCACAGAGCATGACTAATACTGGTCTCTGTTCTCTTTAAGTTCACTTAAGGGACAGTCACGATCAGGGGTACGTTTCCCAAAAGCATGGTATGCCTACTATAGTCGCAAGTTCCGTCGTTACAAGTACAGTTCAACAATTCAGTGTTTCCCGAAAGCATAGTTTATGCTTTTTTTTTTGCAGTCAAGATCACAAACATACCTGGTTGGAACTACAGCTTTAGACATGTAGTTAGTAGCAAAGTTTTTTTTTTAAGTAACACATATAGGCATTAATTAATATGCCATTGGACACAAGAAGCATACTAACATGTCTTACTGTCTTTATCTTCTATTCTATCTAAATATAAAAATTAATGCAAATAATGCATCTTGACAGTGAACAAAAAATAGTGAATTAGTCAATATGTGTCATGTTCAATACAGCAGCATTTTGGAGATCTCTAATCAGTTAAATAGCATAAGTAAATTCTCCACCACATGCGTGTGACGTCTTTAACAATGGCCCTATGTTGTTGAACTAATGTGGTGATGCGCCCGTGTTCTGGAAACAGTCGTCCCTTGCTAGTTCTTTTCCAAAACAATGCAAAACAATGGTGGTTTATCAGCAAGTTACATCGCCGTTTGGGAAATGCCCCCCTGGATGATGAGGATTTTTTTTTGGCATTGCTGAACTGTTCTTTTATAGACCTAAAACTACAAGGCCTAATATTATATAGATTCTTTATTATAGAAAAAAAGTGAATCCTAAAATATGTGCAAAAAAAAAATAAAAAAACCCCTGTATGAGTAATATCACACACACAGTACCTGTTTTTGCATTTAAAAAAAAAAAAAAAAATGTGTGAGACAGGGCAGTGGAAAACAAAATAACACAAGGTCTAGAGATGCATTTTTAGTAACTAATTTCGAACAATTTTCGAATAATCAACCGCAGCTGGCTCCACTTTCTTTCCAGTCTAAGGATATGCACAATAAATACGCCCGTCTCTTTCCCTTACCCATTTTTTTCTTAGCATCTCTCCTCCTCCCCTTCTCCACCTCGTCTCGCTCTTTTCCTCACGCGGGGCACGCAGAGTTCGAGCTGGTCCCAAGCCCTACCCTCGCTAGGTTTCATGCCACTAGGGCTCGGGGTCCGCCGACCACACATTTCTGAGACAAGTTGTTTAATAAATAATTAATCCATATTGACTAAATTATATTTTAGACAATATATTCAATATACATTTTTGCTTCGGCAACAAACCTGCAACACAAAGTGGCGAAAGGTAATAACAAAATAATTGTTTTGAATAAGTCAAAAATGAACTTTCCAGAATACACCTACTGGTGTAAAGTTCTGCAGAACAACCAACTAAAAATCTGTTTAGAAAATATTGCAATCAGCTCAGAGTAATCTGCATATTGTAAAATAACAAACAAACATTCTTAATCTGCTCTGAAAATAATCAATATTTAAAAACTAAAACATGCCAAAAAGAATTAGAACTAAATGCTCTAAAAATATCTGTGCGTATTCAGAGAAGCAACATTGTCTGTTTTGGAACTGCATCCAGCTCGCTTTCTCTGTGAGGCTGTAAAGCTCGTAATGGCTCTTTGATCCCTGCTTATCTGCTCTTTTCTTTCAAACACATGCATGTGGCCCACACACCCTTAGGGCTCATGGGAAAACAACTACTGAGTGTGTGTTTTTGAGTGTGTGAGAGCACACATGAGACAGCGACTCTTCCTGGCATCTGGCAAGCTCATATTGTGCCGTTTCTCTTCTTTGGGAAACTGAGGAAGGAGTTTGGTTAGTTCCTGATTCCTCCCCTGGAAATATTGGAGCAGAAGCTGACAGCAGCGACTGCTGTGATGAATAGCCTTTTAAAACGATGAAGTACCTCACTGTCGTTGTTTTTTCCTCCGACCTCCGCCTGATGGATTGGCTCTTGGCTTGCAAGCGTCAACAACATTAGCTTCAGACCCTCAACATTGCCACAGCTTGTAAGGAAACTTGCATTCACAAAACTGCTATACCACTCCAGAGTCCCAGTAAATAGTTTTTTTGCCATTAATGTACATATTATGTCTTGCACATTACATTCAGTGTAATTTACTACAGTGTAATATAACATCTCCAGACAAAATACCCCTTAACGTTAGTGACATTAACATGTTCAGAATAAGCAGAGACCAATTAATCAGCACTGAAGTCATTTGCAAAAAAATTGTTTCTATGATATGTTTTGCTCTAAAACTAAAAGGAACAAGGACTTATTTTCATTATCATTTGGTCTAAGATTCTCTTTTTGTTCTCAATAGACTGCATTGGCCTCCTAGCAAAAATCCTAACTGTATCTAGCATGGTTCTTGTAGTTCGTACACTTTTAATTGTTTTTAATAAGATAATAAATTTTTTTTTAGTGGAGCACATCATAAATCATAAAAAAAAATAACATCAACCATTTACAGATGCTCTCATGCTGCGTCTAAAATCGCATACTGCTTATGTAGGTACTAAATTTAAAACTGAACATACTACTCAACGGTTAAAACAGTACGTTCTATATAGTATGAATGGTATTCGGACGTACTTCATCCGCCATATTGATGTTGTCACATGTCACGCGTCGTCACAACAGCGCGAAAATTTAAACTTTCAATAAGTCATCCGGTTATTTAGAGTGTGTTAAACAAGTGTAATTTAATCACAATAAACATTTTTTTTCCTGAGGTGCTTACACTTGAAATGAGCCGCGTTCTAACTTTCCGTCATTTTTCGAATATGACACCTCCTCTCCCGGAGCCTTATGGGATAGGAAAGTGTCCATGGTATGCTTACTACAGAATTCGTCCAGAAGCAGGACATCACCCAGGTACTTCTTGTCTACTGAATTTCGAATAATATGAATTCGGACATACTACTCGCCTCTCGACTCGTACTATATAGTAGGGAAGTAAGCGATTTCGGACGCAGCATATATTTTTTGGAGGACCTTACCTCATTTTGATTTGAGCCTTTGGACACTGTTTGAGGAACTTAATAGTTCTAAGCTCATCTGTAAGTAATAATTGATGATATTTGGTTTTGACATAACATAATGTTCAGGTGTAAATCTTTAAAATAAAAAAGGTTTTCCAGAATCGTGATTTATTCTAAGCAACAACAAAAAATTGTGATTCTCATTTTATCCAGGATCGTGCAGCTCTACTCTCTGTAGTATGTTGAATTTGTACATTTTGAGGTTATTTATGCCTAATACACGTGACTCGTGAGTACGATTAGTCTGTTTGGTCCCTCATTCTACACTTGCACAAAAGAAAAAGGTATAGCTGTTACAACATAAAATGCCTCTTCTCTTCACACATAAGGCCACTAAAATAATGATTACTCAATTACTTTTGCATACTATGCTAATACAGTGTTTACATAATAGCATTTACTTGTTTTGGAAGCATGGAATAGATTTGTTTTTCTTTCCTCTGTCTTTGATGTCATTACTTTTTGAGACTGTGTGTTCTAGGCCCATAAGCCAATCAGTGTATCATGAGGTCATTGTCCTGTGGCTGCAGGGCTATTAGTCACATGGCATTCATGGGTCAGGTGATTGGCTCAAATTGTGTTCAGCGTGCCCATGAGCAAAAACAAATTACTTCTTACACATTTTCTATTTAATTATATATCAATTATTTTAGTCAACAGCTTCCCTCGAGACCCTGAGGGAAAGCATGTAGTACATGGATGAAAGGATAAACAGATGAAGAAAATAAGAATTAGCTTGTCTAAAATGAGAAATTCTCCCCTAAAGCTTGCATCAGAAATATAATCGAAAGATAGTAATGACTTGTGGTTCAATTAGTAATGACATAATTCACATCAGTTGTGAGCTGTTACTTTTAGTGGAATGTCTCTGCTATTTCTGTGTCTGTCCTCCACTAGATTACAGTCACACACAAACATTATATCAGTATATCTCTGATTTATTCTGACATCTGGGCTCTACAGTGTTGCTCTAAAAAAAAAAAAAAGAAAAAAAAATATATATATTTATGAAAGCCTATGATAGAGCACTTATGTGTCTAAACTTTGTAAGTCACAGTGAGAGGACAGTGTATGTGTGTGTGTGTGTGTGTGTGTGTGTGTGTCACAGACTGCCTGTGCTTAGGGAGATGCAGCTGGTACCAGAGTCACTGTCTGTGCGTCTGCAGGCCACATTTATTTTTAACTCTGTTTTCTCATACACACACTCACTCATATTTCACGCTCAGAGTTCATTTGTAATATATATCATTACTAGATTTGCATTGACTTTTTTTTAAAACAAGTTCTTATTATAAAAAATCATATACTTTATAAGAAATATCTTTTTTTTTAAATGTAATTAAGTTTTTGCATACTTAATTTCATTTTAATTGCAATTTAATTAAAATCACATTTTTACTTTAGAGTGCTTTTTTGATCCGCTTAAAACTGCAGTCCGTAACTTTTTTTCTGCTCAAAATGTATAAAAATGATATAATAAGAGAGTACCCCATGAATACATTTTTCGACCTGTGTTTTTGGCTTGTCCTCAGTCACTACAGGACACCTATAATAAGTGTTTATTTTCAGACTGGTTCGGGATTTGTCATTATTCTATTATTGTCATTTATTTATTTTGTAAATAATATGCAATACATAAAGCTGTTCAGATTTATTCAGTTCAGATTTAGTACTGGTGCTTTAGTATTAGTCAACACATCAAAATACAGGTGCATCTCAAATTCTAATTTATTGAGATGCACCTGTATATTTACATCTTTAAAGCACAATAAAATAAGTAGGCCTAATAAAACATGATTTAAATTGTACATTACGGACTTAAGTGAGTTAGGAATCATAGTGAATGTGTCTTTCTTTGAGTGCACTTAAGTTGCCTTTAATTTCATTAAAAACTATCAGCAAATACTTTTTTTTTTTTTGTAAAGATTTCCCGTACATAGCATGCTTATTTTTTACAAGAGCATAGTTCAGATTCAGTTATCATTCATTTCTAACTTCCCTCAGATCTGGCCTCAATTCCTCCTCATAATATTAGCATTTAATATGCATTTAATTAATTCACTGTTTCTATCCAAGTCTGTATTCATGTTAACACGTTAAACATGAATAAGGAATATTCCAGCAAGACACTGTCTTGTCTAGTTTAGATTTAGCATTTTTTTAAGTTGATATACTTTAAAAAGAGACGTCATGTAATGAAACATGAGGCCTGGATTAAAAACTGAGAGCTAAAATGACTCCTGTAACAGATTTTGGTAATAAATATCAGTTGCAGTTGGACTTTAAAGCCTGGGAACACATATTTAACTATACATTTCTGACAAAAGCAGCTAGCAAGGTAGTAAGATTTAAAGAGAGAGAATGAGAGTTGGCTTGAGGATGACCAGGGCTTTAGTGATGATGTTTAAGGATGATAGGAAATTCCTGAGGTTACACACACACACACACACACACACACTTACTCACGGCGTGAAGTGTGAAGTTAGGAGTCCAGTGAGAGCCCTGGGGGTTGCTGCTCTTGATGACAGATCACCCAGAACTCCATAACAGCTCATTATGTAAAAGCCTCATGAATAGAGATGTGACAGGCAGACCGCAGCAACGAAGATCGAGGCCGAAAAGGACAGAAGATGGGCGCCTCAGCATCTCAGATTTATTTCAGCATTATCAGCCATAATTCAGTCGCCATGATGAGCTGCCTCGGGTTGAAACGCCGCACGCTGGACAGCAGAGAGAAAAAAATGCACACAAATCACGTGATGTATGATTACAACAGAACAAAGCACAAGATGTGTGGTATTAAATACAGAGAGAATGACAGGGGTGGAAAAAGGTGGATTTTTTTGGTCCAGAGGATGTAATTACCATAGAGATTGTCCCCTCATTATTCATATAATGAGTTAGATAACTTGCAATCATTCAGATTAGTGGTCCACCAACTGTTACAATACAGTTTTTTTTAATACTTGCACCCTAAAAGTTGTGAAAATATTCATGAATATACAGAATCTTCAGAACAAGTCTGCAAAACTGCAAGCACATTATCTGCTTCAGGCTCAGTTTGCAATTACAGTATAAGACACTTTTTATAAAACGCTAAACACTAAGTGGCTAAACACTTTTTTTTAAAAGGCAATTAATGGTGAATATGTCCACAGAATACAATATTATTTGCTTACAACATCTTAAGCATTACAAATAATGTGTAAAATTAATAGACTTGACTAACCTGTATGCCAAATAATAAAGATCAATGGACAAAAGCTGATAAAAAAATTATTGAATGGTGTTTTTAAGATATTTTAACATTTAAAATTGTTGGTTTGGCTATTTCGTCTGACTCGTGCTTTCTCAGCATGCTGCTTTTAAAGTGCATGGCTGATCGGCCGAGCCTGATGAGGTGCAACTGATTTGAGTCTGTTGCCAGGCGCATGTGACACTGACGAGTGCTCCGGCGGCTTGCCACAATGTAACACTAAAATAAGACATCCTAGATCTGAATGAATGAAATATTCTTGTTAATCACTTTGTTCATTACATAGTTGAAAGTGCTGAAAACAAAATCATGCAAAAAGTATCAATGGAAATCAAATGTATTAACCCATGGAGGTCTGGATTTGGAGTCACACTCAAAATTGAAGTGGAAAAACACAATATAGGCTGATCCAGCTTTGATGTAATGTCCTTAAAACAAGTCAAGATGAGGTTCAGTAGTGTGTGTGGCCTCCACGTGTCTGTATGACCTCCCTTCAACACCTGTGCATGCTCCTGATGCGGTGAAGGATGGTCTCCTGAGGGATTTTCTCCCAGACCTGGACTAAAGCATCCGCCAACTCCTGGACAGTCTGTGGTGCAGCGTTGCGTTGGTGGATGGTGCGAGAAATTATGTCCTAGATGTGCTCAAATGGATTCAGGTCTGGGGAACAGGTGGGCCAGTCCATAGTATCAATGCCTTCATCTTGCAGGAACTGCTGACAGACTCCAGGTACATGAGGTCTAGCATCGTCTTGCATTAGGAGGAACCCAAGGCCAACCGTACCGGCATATGGTCTCGCAAGGGGTCTAAGAATCTCATCTCGGTATCTAATGGCAGTCAGGCTACCTGTGGCAAGCACATGGAGGGCTGTGCCCTCCTCAGAAATGCCACCCACACCATTACTGACCCACTGCTAAACCGGTCATGCTGGAGGATGTTGCAGGAAGCAGAAAGTTCTCCACGGTGTTTCCAGACTCTGTCATATCTGTCGCATCTGCTCAGTGTGAACCTGCTTTCATCTGTGAAGAGCATAGGGTGCCAGTGGCCAATTTGCCAATCTTGGTGTTCTCTGACAAAATCGTTGTTGCTCTCCTACGGCCTCCTCCACATCTCCTGATGTACTGGCCTGTCTCCTGGTAGGACCTCCATGCTCTGGACACTACGCTGACAGACACAGCAATCCTTCTAGTCCCCGCTCTCATTGATGTGCCGTCCTGGATGATCTGCACTACCTGAGCCACTCGTGTGGGTTGTAGACTCCGTCTCATGCTACCACTAGAGCATTCAGAAGAGACCAAAACATCAGCCAGAAAGCAGAGGAACTGAGAAGTGGTCTGTGGTCACCACCTGCAGAAACATTACTTTATTGGGGGTGTCTTGCTAATTGCCTATTATTTCCATCTGTTGCCTATTATATTTGCACAACAGCACGTGAAACTGATTGTAAGTCAGTGTTGCTTCCTACAGCAAGTGAGCAGTTTGATTTCACTGAAGTGTGATTGATTTGGAGTTAAATTGTGTTGTTTAAGTGTTCCCTTTATTTTTTAAGCTGTATATATATATATATATATATATATGTGTGTGTGTGTGTGTGTGTGTGTGTGTGTGTGTGCGTATTTATGAAATAAGAGTAAGAAAAAGTAAATAAATACATTGTTTCAGCCATACAGGGTCTACGCCTACACTAAAACCCAAAATAAACCAAAAATCCAAAATGACATAAAAGAATCTTTTAGCTCTTTTATTGTGATCCATACCTGATCACTCTGCATAGCAAGTGCAGCAATGTACCAGGTGAGCTATCGAGTGAGTTTACTCTGTCAGTATGTAGCTGGTTTTATGATGATAACATCAATATAATTCACAATGAAAAAGTGTTTGGAGGTCAATAACATTTGATTATTCCCAATAGGAAACAAGCCCATGACCTTACTGTTGCTAACACAATGCTCCATTGCTTGCACTACATCTACCCTTTTTTAATCAACTTGTCCTATAGTGTAGTGGGCTTATGTTTCATTCCAAGCATAACATTACAAACATGACAATCTTGTTCACATGAGCTCTGATTCAGTTCATGCTCACATTCACATAATCAAACGCTTACAAACAACTGCATTTCCACAACAAAGCCCGCTGACACATATCCATTCACACAGGCGTTCACACACACCAGAGCTGAAGAGAGCTCAAACACTGGGCAGCAACTGCTCATAAAAATTACATGAGACGATTTAAGAAGGTAAATGTCAGCAGGAACTGAAGAAACACTCAGAAAACTCTCTCTGACACACACATCACACACTGAGTTTCAGAAGCTTAAATGGCAGAAAGTCTCTTACGTACTCTGGGCTTTTGTGTCTGCTGTGCTTGTTGACAGTTCTGCAGATGAGGCCGATGATGTTGGTCCTGCTGACTGACAGCTGTCATCTCTTAGCAGATAAAAGGCCTCAGAACAGTTTTACATAATTAGTCAACACTGCAGACCTCATCAGCTCGTTATAGGATGTGTGTGTGTGTGTGTCTTTGAAACCTTTTAAAAGTTACATTTATGCTCAAGGGGTTTTGAGAATTGATTTCTCAATAGTCTAAAGCCTTAACTATCTGAACAATAGTACAACATACTTGCGTCCAGCACATAAGCATTATTCTTGACCCATAAGACTTTAATTAAGCTGGTTTAGCCTTTTATTGGGGCCAGTCTAAGGCACACCTGTGCAATAATCATGCTGTCTAATCCGCATCCTGATATGCCACACCTGTGAGGTGGATGGATTATCTCTGAGAGAAATAGGCCTTACGTAGAAAAAGCCTTAGATCTTTGAGCTCAGCTCATGAAGAATCAGGGGGAAATCAAGAGTGTTGCATTTATAATTTTGTTCAGTGTATTTACATATAAACACACATACATAGAGCACTTCACATATGGTACGTACGTTTATTACTATCATGAATGCATATGAATCCAGCAGCTTAATGCAAGATGTAATCACTTTGAACATGGGGAGTTGTGGTTACCTGGACAGTAAAGTGACTTGAGACCAGGTATGGTGACCCATACTTGGAATTGGTGCTCTGCATTTAACCCATCCAAAGTGCACACACACAGCAGTGAACACACACCTGGAGCAGTGGGCGGAGCAGTTAACAAAAGAAAACTGGTATATGTGCAGCTGTGAGTTTTATTAGTATTATTATAGCTACTGAACTGCTAAAATCATTATGACAACACCACAAGTTAATCTTTTTAACATCATTCACAGAATACACACAAATGAACAAGTAGACAAATGCACACCACGCATACTGTTAATGCACGAAAGCCAGTATATGCTCCACACATTGTACACTCATCCTATCTTTGTTTGCACTTCAAACATGTATTGCATTCCCTTTATTCTGTGCTGAGTGTCTTTGAGAACAGCTAGAGAAGTGTGTATGTGTTGGTGTCTCCTCTTTTACATGCGTTGGAACCGACTGCTTGGCCTTTAACCTCTGATTGGCTGAGGCGTGCTGCGCATTAGAGAGAAAGGTATAATGAGTGATGGACAGCATGTGTATGTGTGTTAGACTGCATTGCAAATGTCTTCACCTTAGGGGACCACATGTATCTTGACATCACTATAGATAGAGAAAGAATACCCTTAAAAATGGTTTGACTGTAGTATTTTGAAGTATTATTAGTGGAAATGGATTTATACTGGAATTTAATTGAGTTCAGGACTGATGTAATATTGACTTTTGAATGAAAATTGTGCTTATAGTTTCTAAATGTGATTAGACTGCCATAATAACAGCCTTTTTAACCTGGTTACTTTATAAACCTCAATATAGAAATATATTTACTATTCTAATAAATGTAATGTTTTAAACTAATTTTAACCCCAAAGGCATTTTAATTGCTTTAAAAAAAACATACTTAACATTGAATAATCTGGTTAATACAATGAGTTGTACACGCTTCATACTTCATACTCTTTAGATACGATCTTACCACTTTTATTTTGTATTATTATTGCAGTTTCTGACAACTGGTTGTTGCTTGGGTCAGGTTATTACACTAGATCTGATACGAATCACATATCTGACACCTGTTTATCTACTTTGCAATGCAACAGTTATAACGCATCAATAATAATATGTCTAATAGGTTTTAGTTTATCTGAAAAGAACATGAGGGCTAAATGACTGGATTATTCTATAAGCTTCTGGCGATGTTCAACAGGGATGTGTGATTGTGTTGGAGGCTGAGTGTGAGGATGTAGCTACACAGAGTGTCAGCAGAGTGTTGTCCGTAAGGTCTAATGATGAAATAAAGTTGCTGTGACGGAGATGCTTTAAATGATGTCATGTAATTACTGGAGTGTGTGTGTGTGTGTGTGTGTGTGTGTGTGTGTGTGTGTGTGTGTGTGTGTGTGTGTGTGTGTGTGTGTATGTGTGT
>JAUCNO010000943.1:3191731-3205967 GCA_032353835.1 Enteromius viviparus | reverse complement strand
TTATGGATACTTCTCCACACTTTGGTTTTCGTTATTAAAAGTCTTTATTTTTATATAACGTTTTGACTCCCTGTGCTTCTTCGCCTGCACGCTAAAGGAAACGTTACAGTAGGTAATTTGCTCTGGAATTTTATACAGAGGTCGTGGCTCATGTAAGAGAAGGACGAACATGGCAGATTCGGCAATTATTAATCACAAAGTACGTCGGTGAAACTGAAATTTCTCTAACGACCCCCTGTAAAACTAGTCCCGTCCGAATAAAAAGCTAACACACACACATATTACACACACCACAGTCCGTGGTGGAGTTCTACTGGAGTTGAATACAAGAAGCATTTATTCCAGTATCTACATTTATGGGCAACCTTATTTTGTCTGTATTTTATGCACTCTGCACTCTGTCAGTAAAATGTTTTGATTGATTTTGTAATAACTTTATGTAGTTTAAAGGAGCAACTTATAGGCGCAATATGTAAGTTGTCGCCACTAGAGGTCGCTTTTTCAAACCAATAACAGAGGCAAAGTCTTATGACGCAATGACAGAGCATTGCACATTTGTGTTTTGTTTATTTTCATTCATGGACTCATTCACACAAACTCATGCCCCTGCCCTGCTCGTATGTTGCCCCTTGTCTGTTGCCATAGCCATTCATTTAAAGTCTCCACCCACTGACCTAATTCTTATGTGTATTTAAGTTCTGTGCATGTCTGTGCGTGAATTCACTGGTCAATGTTAAGTGTATCTAGGTTTCTCCATGTGTCTAGTCGTACGTGTTTTTCCAAGTTAACCTGTCTTTTGTTGTATTGGATTTCCCATTGCAGACCTACGCTACGCTTACTGGATTATTCCCATGTCTCAGCCTTCAATGTTCCTGTTTGCCATGATTAACCCTGCCCAACTGTACTCTGACTCTGTCTAATAAACTGTTTGTACATGGATCCGTACGCATCTCGCCTCATCCGTGACACCCACTTTTCTACATCACAAAGTGGGTTTATATTCATAACATTTCCCAAATGTTTATGCAGAGAAAGAAAGTGGAACTATTATTCTCGCCGTTGTGTTGTTACAGCCGCAATGTTCTGGAGACACTCTGTGTTGTTGTGAAAGTAAAACTATTTTATTTGGACTTCCAAAAGAGGACACAAATAGAAATCAGTGGTTGAGTTCTGTGTCCAGAACAGTATAACACAAATATTAGAGTGTGTTCAGCGCATTTCCAGAGAACTGATTTCTAAAACCTGGAGAATAGCTTATGCTGACGCTTCACAGAGGCTATAAAGTGAGGCAATTCTACCGGTGACACTTTACAATAACAGTACATGAATGATCATGTACTAATACATTTATTAACAATTACTTGACTATAAACCAATGTTGAGTTAAGACATGTATTAATGAAGGACTAACTTAACTACGATATGACTCACATGAAATACTGCATGAATAACGCCACCTTGATTACATGCTAGTTACTGCATGTTAGTTCATGTATTAATTAACAATTTGTGGTAAACTAAATCAAACATGCTTTAATGCCACCAAATTGTTGTATAGATCTGCCACCTGCAGCTGTCACAAACATCAGTGAATGACAGAGAACTTCTTGCAATATTTACATTTGACATAACTCATCCAACAAATAATAATGCGTTCATAATAAAAACAAGTTCATCTCATCCTGCTTTGATTCCACCGCTGCCATCCTATAATAATGTTTTCATTATAATTAACATGGCACAATTTTCTAAATTAAAACCATAGAGAATATGATTATCTTTTTGGTTGGTTTACTGTCATTATACATTTATAATGCACTGAAGTCAGATGTTTCTCTTGTGCCCTTGCTCTTCTTTTGGGCCACTATTGCCCACTATGCCACTTCTTTACAAACCCCTAAAAAGCAACATATATCTGATTAAGATGAGCTGAATATGTATTAAAAAATTGTAATCGAAAACTTTTTAAGGATGAATTCATGTTATTTAAAGTTCAAGTAAATTCAAGTAAAGTCATGACATAATAATACATTAACAACTCTTGAATTCATGAAGTGACAAATGCAGGTGGCAAATTTATGAACAATTTTGTGCCATTAAAACATGTTTGATTTAGATGACCACAATAAATTGTTAATTACTACATTAACTAACATGCAGGAACTAACATTAAGGTGGCATTATTAATGCAGTAATTCATGTGAGTCATGTTGTAGTTAAGTTAGTTCTTGATTAATGCATGTCTTAACTCATCATTAGTTTATAGTCAAGAAATTGTTAATTCATGTAGTAGTACATGATAATTCATGTACTGTTATTGTAAAGTGTTACCATTCTACCTCTGCAAGGACAGTCTGGTGCTTCTGACTCACAACCTTTCAGTAAGTTACATTTTCTTATTAAAAGAACCTACTACATAATATTCAAAGGTGAGTGTTGAGCAGTGTAGAGTAGTGCTTGTTGTTTGTCGTTCCTCTGATCACAAATACAGACATGGTAGTGTTTAAACAGTACTAAGTCATGATAATCAGTAAGTATGACCCCACTGGATGCAACAGATGGCTCGTTTTTTTAATGGCTTTTATTGATTTTTTGTGTCATCGTGCGAAAAGCGACCTCATGTTATGGTGAGGGGCGTAACACTTTCGCCAAACATTTGCAGCATTCGACCAATCACAACGCACTGGAAAGCCGGCCAATCTGAGTACACCCTGCTTTTTAAGAACTATGAGACAAATTGATTCATTTCAGGAAGGCGAGGCTTAGAGGAGAAACAATAATGAACATTATGTGGGAAATAATGTGTTTGTTTGAAAAGTTAACCACATAAACACATTACACCAAATACATTTTACAAATTAGCAACATTATATGGCCCTCAAAAAACAACTCAATTACAACATCCCTGACTCAGGTCACCTGCAACACTCAAAACTCTCTCAGCAAATGCCTGAGATGTGGGTACAGTAAGAAGGTCTTGGGGCCAGGGCTTATAGATGTTGATAGGTAGGTCCATGCAAAGCCCAATAGCACTCTCTTTGTTTATAGGCTGTAATACCTGCTGCTTGAATTTTTTAATTTTCTGTATGACACAAAGTTTCGTGTATACTTTGGGCATTGGGGAAACTCGGAAAGCTGGGCTCTCAGTGACACTTGCTTCTTTCTGGATTATGTTCACCTCAAGTTGAAGTCAATAAAGGGCATACTCTCTAGTGCTCCAAACATACAGACGGTGAAAGGAGAAAAGGACAGAGACTTTATTTATTCTCTACTGGAAATGAAATGCTTCCTCAGTCATGCTGTGGTCATCCAGGTCATTATTTTTAAACGCTGAAACCATGTTGATTCCATTATCCGGTTTCTGCCATTTCTTTTTCAGTAACTGGTTGGACACACCAGATTGTGTGGCTGTTTAAAGGCCATTTCTGTAACTGTTTCTGCAAGCTCGTCTGGGTTCAAGGCCTGCCGGAAGACACTGTGGTATACATGGTCTTGACAACATTATTACTGATGCATCAAAGCCAAGGACAAAGACTAATTGCCGATGAAACTTTTTTGGATATTGTCTGCTTGTGGTGTATTGTGGTATTGCTCTATAGTGTGACATATTGACGTGATTTACACTTCTCTTACGATCATCCATCCACATGTCAGTTGTCATGCCCACCAAGGTTATTATAATTAACGAAAACTAACGAAAAACTAAAACTAGAATTGACTTTAACTAAAATAAAAATAAAACGAGAGTTAAAAAAAACGAAAACTAACTAAAACTGTTGTATACAAAACTAACTTTAACTAACTAATATTATAGCAAAAACATCCTTCACTTTCGTCTTTGTAATAAGCCTTTTGGGTTGAATTAAAATCTCTTTACTTCATGCTGCCAGTTAAGCCAGGTGTTTGACCTCTATGGCACCACGTAGTCTGTGACATCACATGTCCACAACGCCGTAGCGTGATGGCTGCAGCGAAAGTCTGAAGAAAGCGGCAGAGTCCTATTTGGGTTTTCTTTGATAATGAGTTTTAGGGCTGGACGATATATATCGAACGATATATTATGCGCATCTCTTCAGTAAAGCCGGTTCTTTGATTAAAATCTCAGAAAAAGCAACATGTGAACTATGACTTAAAAATTGGCCCAAGCCCAGCCCTCTGGCTGAATGCAGGGCTCTAAAGCCTAACTCACATCAATATCATATCATATAGATATCTAGCACATTGTGACAAAATTGAAGATTAGAAAACAAGGCCAGATGCTATCAAATTAACGGAATAATGTTGGAGTACTCAGAAAGGTTGAAAGGGCAACAATTCCTTCTGTCTCACTAGATTTGGAATTCAATACAGCTCCTAAATACTCCTAAAACACTGATTGATTTTGGTCAAAGTAAGGTTTATAATAAAGGCTTTTAAGAAATAAACCAGACACATGCAGGAGGTGCCCATTCAGAAAATCAACACCTTCTTTGTGTTACCAGGACAAAATACAAACACAGCCAGTCCAAAATGATCTCCCTCAGCTCACAACCTATTCTAAAAGCACATCTTTTGAAGATAACGAGAAGTTGCTGTGATGCAGGTTTACATTATTTAATTTGTGTCTTTATTGTTTATGGCAGTTTTTATTGGTTGCAATGTTTGTTTTACATATTTCATTTTGATACTGTAAAGCACTTTGGGCAACTTAATGTGACATTTTGCAAATAACAAGTTTCTGGAGGAAGCGCTGGACGAATCGTTCACGGCTGGCACCACATTACCTAATCAAACTCCTCGTTACACCTGTCCAATCAAATTCCTGCTCCTGCTCCTTCCGTCTTCGCGCTTTCCTTCGGGGGGGCATGCGGGGCCCGAGCACTCGCCCATGCTAGGGTTCAAACCACTAGGGTTCGGGGTCCGTCGTTCTCCCAGATCGCCCCCCTCAACATATTCAGTTCAAAACCCGACAATGACTTTGATTTGTTTAGAACAGACTCATCACTCATTCAAGGTTATCGTATCTATCTATCTATCTATCTATCTATCTATCTATCTATCTATCTATTATTATTATTATTATTATAAGAAATATTATTTTATTCATCTTAATTTCAAGATCAAAGGCCCAATATAGGAAAGAGCACAATTGAGACTGAGAATTTTTCTCTTTTCTGTCTTGCTGGCTCTGAGAACATGTTCCAATACCCACATTTGCGGTCTTAGTCATTTGCGAGCGTGCATATGTGGCAGGAAGTGCATGCACATGACCATCCCAGCTCTTAAAAAAGCCAAAGTTCAGTTCTCTAAATGCACACGAAATCCACACCACATCTAATACTGCTTAAATAATTTATTTCATGCTAAGCCTGTCCAATTATTCATCATGTTCAGTGTTGAGTGTGTATTTTGCAAAACATTTGCAATTTGTTTTTTATCAATAAATTAAAAGAACCACAGTTAAATTGTGTCTAAAAAATTGACATTCAAGTCAGAGATGGAAGAAATGAACAAAAGAATGTAAAAGAAGTCGAGGCAAGGCATGTTCAATTTGTGGAGTGAAGAAAAGAGGAAAGGAACAAAATGTAGATGCAGAATATGGAGCTTTAAAATATGGACAGTTAAAGATTATTTAATTTGTTAAGACAACATCAATGGAACAAAAGGTTGATTACCATTCTAAAAGTATTGCATTTGTTGCATTTGTTAGTCTTTTTATATTTATACATATATATATATATATATATATATATATAATTTATAAAGCTTGACCCTAAAGTTAACTGAAATAAGTAGTAAATAATAGATAATAATAGAAAATAAATATTTAAGTACATAAATTCTACCATATTGTGGTCAAAAAACCAATGTGCGCATGTTTGGGCCAAATACAGGAAGTACGTCATTTACTGTAGGTAGACAAGTGCTCAAGTGCCACAGGTGTGGTTATTACTTCCTTCTTGACAAAAGCAAAAAATAATCAGTGATCAATGAAGAGCAACGATAAAAACTTTTTTAGTTTGGCTCTAAGCAGATCTTTGTGATTATCGTGGCTATTTTTTCTTTTCTTTAGTTACTAGAGCTCAAACTGTGAAAATGGATTCACAAAATATTGAAGAATTGTCTTGTCCTGTATGTCATGAAGTCTTCAAGGCTCCTGTTCTTTTATCATGTAGTCACAATGTCTGTGAAGAGTGTCTGCAACAGTTGTGGAGAACCAAGGAAATTCAGGAGTGTCCTGTCTGTGGAAGAAAATCCTCAGAAAATCCTTACTGCAATCTAGAGTTAAAAAACGTGTGTGAGTCATACCTGAAGGAAAGAAATGAGAGACATTCAGCAAGATCTGAGAAAATCTGCAGTTTACATGGTGAGAAACTCAAGCGTTTCTCTCTAAAGGACAAACAGCCTGCGTGTTCAGTGTCCAGAGACACACAGAAACATGACAACCAAACATTCAGACCCATCAAAGAAGATGTTCCAGCATATAAGGTAAGACAGGTTTACATCTAAGCTTATATTTGTGAACATATTATATATATATAGATTACATATCTTGAGTGTCTTATAGATTTTAATTTTAAATTCTAGAAGGAGCTCGAAACATCACTGAAGTCTTTACAAGAGAAACTTAAACAGGGAGAAAACCTTAAAAGAGAGTTAGAGAAAACCTTTCAGCTTATCAAGGTGAGGATATGTAATTATTATTATTTTTTTGTTAGATATAATTTTATATTCCTTTACTATCTGTAAATACAGCAAGTTACAGTTTTCTATAATACTTTTTCAAAAATGTGACAGGATAGATTTTACTTTTGCTAGAAGTAGTAAAAGCAGGACTTAACCACTGTATCTGTCTGTCAAATTTACCATCATCAGATTTTTTTTACCCAATGCTTCACAGAAGAGGTTAAATCGCCAAGACTTACTTTTTTGTGTACTACAAGATTTAGACGGAACAAACACAATTATTTTAGTTTTACTTTCACTGAAATTAGGAAAATTAACATACGTATTATATAAGTTTATAAATAAGTTTTTTATTCATTCTTTTTAGTTTTATATTTAAAAAAAACACGACCCTCTAACACGTGCACTCTTTTTGTTTTAAAAAGAAAAAAGCCTCAAAACTAGTTTCCCTTTCGACACTTCACTTGTACTGTGACTGCTAAGAAGCTATGGGAAAAACTCCTTTTTTCCCCTAACTGAAGCCTATTCAATCACGCAGTGATAACTGCAACAGCCATTGGTCGCTGCAGTGGTTTAATATTAAACCAATTGGCTTAACGCCGTCTTCAGCGAGCTAATGGCTGCTGCTCCTGCCAAAGCTGGAGGGGGCGTGGCCGTGCTGTATATAGGTGGCCAGTGCACAGCCGGCTTCAGATTTGCCTGAGCATCATGCCCGGTCGTCGATTTTATGCCTGCGCGTCTCCCCTGCACGAAAACTGCTCCGCCTTTAATGTCCTCTGCCTCGCACTGCTCCTGGCACGACAAACAGTGTATCAGCTGCTCATACAGGGTCCGTAAAAGCGCCTTGCAGCACACCGTTTTCACAGCGATCCCACAAAATCACATAAACAGCAGTTTCTCTTAAACACACAATGTCATAAGTTATATGTCCCTTAGCAGAAACAATACACAATACATAATAAAACCCTTATCCCTTTGGCAGAATGCCTGGTGCATGGTTACACCCTTCAGTATGCAAAACGGCCGCCGCCTTTCAACAGCATCGTTCATACTTCAGTAGCGATCCGCACCACTCAGGTGCTCACGCCGAAGTGAAAGCGCTGCTCCTAAAGGGGGCAATTCAGATCATGAGCCGCCGCCCTCTGAAAACCTTTCAGAGGATGCTGGGTTTGATGGCAGCAGCCTCAGGAGTACTGCAGCTCGGCCTCTTACGTATGCGAGTGGCGTCACGGGCATATGAAGAACATGAATGAACAAGGCAGAGTTGACGGTAAACATGAAACAATAATCCGTGACAGACAGACTAACAGACTGGTATATGATTGAATGATTAAACCAAACTAGCAACACCTTTGAGGAGAGGTGCATTATGGGGAATGGAGTCCAGGAATGAAAACAGAGATAAACACACACAGTTTATAGAGGGCTGGCGTGGCATACAAAGTCTTGCTGGCACATCCAGCTGATCATTGCATAGCCCCCCCTTTAAGGAGCGGATTCCAGATGCTCCAAACCTAGAAGAAGGCTGGAACGCCCACCAGGGCGAGGCAGACAGCGGAGTAGGCGGCGGAAATGTCCTCCTGGGTGGAGCGGGCGGCGTTGATGACCACCAGGGCGGAGTGGGCGGTGGAGACGAGCACCGGGGTGGAGCAGGCGGAGGAGACATCCTCCTGGGCGGACCAGACGACGGGAACACCTTCCAGGGTGGATCAGATGGCGGAGATGTCCATCTGGGCGGCGTGGATGGGGAAGACGCCCACTTGAGCGGTGCAGACGCCCACCAGGGCAGAGCAGGCGGTGGAGACGCCCACCTGGGCGAGACAGACCGCGAGGCCATCTTCCAGGGCGGACTAGATGGCGGAGACGCCCACATGAGCAGAACAGACAGCGTAGATGCCCACCAGGGTGGATCGGACGGTGGAGACACCCACTTGAGCAGACCAGGAGACCAGGTTGCACATAAGAGCATGGACAGGTTAGTCTGCCCGGAGTCTGTGCAGCCATCAGCGGAACCCTTGGGAAATCCATGACCGTGGTCAACATTTCCAAGGGTCGTGCAGCCACTGATAGATCCTCCGTGATCGGAACAAGACAGTACAACAGTCCCAAAGGTTCGCGCAGCCACCCGTTGACCCTCTAGAGAATTGGTTGACCCCTCCAGGGGACCCCCAGAATTCGAGGCATGCCTCCCACATGGTTCCTCGGACCGTGGTTCGGGAATGGGACCTGACAGATGCGGACTAGGAACCGCGAGGACCTCTGACAGCTCTCCTTGCTGTGAAACCGGGGCCGACAGGACATAACACTGCTTCTCGGACTGTGATTCGGGGCTAGGACCCAACAGATGTGGACTGGGAACCGCGAGGATTTCTGACAGCTCACCCGCTGGCGCAGGCAGATCTGGCCACCAGGGGTCAGAATCACAGACGGAGTCTGGCGGATCCAGCCACTTGAAACCAAAAAAGCAGATCGTCATAACTGGACACGGCTCCTCGTACCGTGCGATGGGAGTGGAAACCATAATTTGCGGACTAGGAACAGCTAGGACCTTCAGCAGCTGGTCAGGCTGCGTGTTTGGGACAGACTGGGTATGGCACGACCCCTCGTATCGTGCTACGGGGCTAGTACCCGTTTCAGCCAGGCTTGACACCTTGAGGGCCTTCTGCAGCTTCTCAGGCTGCATGCCTGGGACTGGCTGGGTTGAACACGACCCCTTGTATTGTGCCATGGGACTGGGACCCGCTACTGACTGGTGAGGATCGTGAGGGCCTTCTGCAGCACGTCAGGCTGTGTGTCTGGCACAGACTGGGCTGAGCACGGTCCCTCGTACCGTGTGACGGGAATCATGAGGGCCTTTGACAGCTCGTCAGGCTGTATAACTAGAACAGACTGGGTTGCACACGACCCCTCGGGCCGTGGCACAGAATCGACGGATTTATTCTTTTCCTATTCTTTTTTGTTTCATTTGCTTTTTTCTATTCGATCGTTTTTTGTTTCTTCAAATACAGTTTTGGATTACATGAATGATTAATGATAGTATTGTTTTTCTATTATTCAAAATGGCAAAATTTGAGTAGTCAAGTTGAAAATCAAGTTGAGTAGTTTTCACCACTACATTAACTGATAAACCTTGTTAAAGTATGAGAAATGTGAAACATTAAAAACCAAGTTGTCTTGGCTGTGTAACCCTCATTCCCTTGAAGGAGGAAACAGAGACGTTACATAATTTACTGACATTATGGGATTCCCCCTGGGAGACCAATCTGCTCTGATCTTGAGAACAAGCCAATCGGAATTGGCCGGTGAGGGCACGCCAACCACTCTTAGTGCATACAGGTATAGAAGATGGCAGTGCGTCCCACCATTTAGGTTCTTACTAAGGAGTCGATCGTAACCGACTACTCAATGCAGGCCTCAGATTGTGGCAGGAGGGACATTATGTCTCTGTTCCCTCCTTCAGGGAATGAGGGTTACATATGTAATCAAGAAGCTCCTCTTCAGTCATCCACTATGACGTTACGTCATTGACTGACATCTTGACATAACCTATTCAAGTGCACACACACAGCAGTGAGAAGTAAACAACAACGCAAACACACACCGTGAACACACACCCAGAGCAGTGAGCAGCCATTGAATAAGTTGCAAATTTAAGATATGATTTGATTTGATTTCAGTCTCAAGCTAAATACACAGAGCATGAGATTAAACAGCAGTTTAAGAAACTTCATCAGTTTCTAAGAGATGAAGAAGCATCTAGAATCACTGCACTGAGGGAGGAAGAGGAGCAGAAGAATAAGATGATGAAGGAGAAGCTAGAGGAGATGAACACACACATCTCAGGTCTTTCAAACATAATCAAAGAGATGGAGAAGATGATGAAAGCCAATGACACCAACTTTCTAAAGGTCTGTTTTCAGATCATCCATTGATTGATTTGGTAGTGATTGATGAACTTGTTGATAATAAATGCTGGTTTGTTCTGCAGAAGTTTCCAGTCATGATGGAAAGGTGAGTTATCTGGTGTCTCTGTTTCTCGGCTTCTGAAGCCAAAGCCACTGCAGTGGATTCTGATCCTGAATGTTCTTCCAGAGTCCAGATCTCATCACAACTGGATCCACAGATTCCTTTTGGAGGTTTGATTTATTTGCCACGTTACTTGGGCAACCTGCCGTACAGAGTCTGGAAGAAAATGCTGAACTCTGTTCAAAAGAGTGAGTCTGAAGATGATCTGTGCTGTTACAAACACACTGGATATGATGTATGGGGGGAGACTGATATATTTTTGCCCTGGTTTTAGCACAGTGATCATGTTTGATAAGCTGGAGGAATATAATACATAATAATCTGTGTACAGTTCCCTCTTGATCATTGTATGAACATTAGGATAAAAACACCTGATTTTGTTTCATCAGCTCCTGTGGTTCTGGATCCAAACACGGCTCATCCACGTCTTATCCTGTCTCATGAGCTGACCCGTGTGAAATTCATCTGGGACGAACAACCGTTTCCTGATAACCCAGAGAGATTTGACATCTGTGAGTGTGTTTTGGGTTCAAAGGGTTTTAGCTCAGGGATGCACTTCTGGGGAGTGGAGGTTAAAGACAGTGAATGCTGGAGTATTGGAGTAACTACAGAATCAAACCAAAGGAAGGGACATGATTTCTTTAAGACTGATGTCTGGTGTGTGAAGTATGATCTGTACAGAATGCTTGGGCCTGGTTTTTCTGTAGAAGATAATCTTGAGTGTGTCAGAGTTGATCTGGACTATGACGGAGGAACAGTATCATTCTCTGATCCTATAACTAACACACATCTACACACATTCACAACCTCCTTCAATGACATTGTCTTTCCATTTTTCTGTAATCTTGATGAAGTTAAGTGTCTGAGGATTTTACCATTTAAACTGTAAAAACACTGAAAATCACTGAAGAATCATCTTTTCCTGAAAATGAATATATAACTTGTGCCATCTTACATATTTAGTATGTCAGATTTTGTTTTAATTAAACACTGTGTTACTGAGACCACATGATAATGTTGCATGTTCTTAGTCTATTTGAAATTTAGCTTAGTTGCCTATTTCCAGTCAATTATTTGTAGCTCTTTGGTTCTCCCTCTTTTTACAGCAGCATCTTAGTTTTTATCTCTCGTGTACCCCTTGTGTCCTTGTGTTTGGTTGAGTTGTTATTATTCAGTTCTGTTATCATTGTTTTCTGATTCTTGTGTTTTGTTTCTTTGTTTTGCCTCATTAAATTGATTTGCACTTGGATTCTTTTTTCATTGTCTCGGAGTTCCTCAAAGTAAGATATATTACAGTGTCTATTGTTCTTTGAGTTTATTGTATCTTTCCCAAAATATTGCTGCATATTGTGCCACTTTGGATGAAGATTTGGTAAACAATCAAAAATATGAAGTCATTTGTAATGTTAGGCATTACTTTTAAATATCAGTAACAAGTAATATATAATATATTACAGTTTGGAAGTAACTTGCACAACACTGTAATATTGTAATATTAAGATGAAGCAAGAACGTTCGGTGAGTGAAAAAGCCAGCGAAAACTAGATTGCGCTCTGTAGCGAGTAGGCGATTGATGTGAGTACACGTTCATATTAGAATGAAAGATCTTTCTTTTAATCAATATTTTTCATGACAGTTCAAACAGTGGGGAATTATTATTGTCTCATGTAGGGTAATGAGAAAATAAATATGCATTCATAGTCTGTTTGAAGTTTGCCAATACCATAAATCATGGGGTATGAATTGAATACTTGCTGACATATATGTTTAACTACACTAATGATATCCTCGGACATATTCAAATAGTTTATTAATAATACCTTATCACCAATACAACTCTAATAACCAACACAACTTTTCTCTGTAATATGTCTAGGCCTTTTTACAAAAGTGTGTACTTAGGCAGTAGTCTTACTTTCTTTGTTATATTTAAAATATAACAAAAACTATATCAGCCAGCATTTGGACTTTCGTGTGTTTACTCAACTCAACTTTTTTTTCTCTTGCAGACTGTCACAGATAGTTTACTTTTACAGACAACTGTTTTGGATTACACATTTTCTAAAGTATGTCAGCCATGCAACACTTCTCCAATAATGAGTACGATGAGCTCATTACAGGCCTCCTTGCAGGACGGTGGTGGGCGATAATGGAGGTGGAAGATCTTTTATGATTCCCTGAGGGAACACTTGCTGTGGCCAGGACCACTAATGAAGCCTCTGCTCTGGCCAGGACCCCTGAGGGAGCACCTGCTCTGGCCAGGACCACTAATGAAGCCTCTGCTGTGGCCAGGACCGCTGAGGGAGCACCTGCTCTGGCCAGGACCACTAATAAAGCCTCTGCTCTGGCCAGGACTCCTAAGGGAGCACCTGCTCTGGCCAGGACCACTGAGGGAGCACCTGCTCTGGCCAGGACCCCTAATGAAGCCTCTGCTCTGGTCAAGACCCCTGAGGGAGCACCTGCTCTGGCCAGGACCACTGAGGGAGCACCTGCTCTGGCCAGGACCACGGAGGGAGCACCTGCTCGGGCCATGATCTCTGAGGAAGCCCCTGCTCTGGCCCGGACCCCTGAGGGAGCACCTGTGCTCACTGTGTCCCATGAGGAAACATCTGCTCCTGCACCTAATCCAGCTAGGGCCGCTCTGAGGAGAAAATTGGTGATACCTTTAAATATGAGGCCGTATCTAACAAGGGATGTCAAGGGATTTTTAACCCCTTTGCCCTTGAGGCCTCCAAAGGGACCACTCCCAAAAGGAGTACCTGCTCCCTCCACTTCCCCTGGGGGAGTACCTGCCTCCTCCAAGGGAGCTCCTGCTCCAGCTGTTCCATTCAGGCCCATTCAGGCCAAGAAAGAAACCAAACCCACTGCACCCCAACGGGGAGATCTGTTCTTGCAACAGGAGAGTGAAGATCTACCGCCACTAGAAAGAATCCCATAGCCCTTCATCATCCCAGCTAACTATGAAGAGGTTTTACCAATGGACCACTAAAGATGCTGCAAATCCCCAAACCCCCCACCCCCCAAAGAATAAATTGGCATCTTATATTTCAAATGATACTTTTAGTCCTTCATTAAGGTTTCAAAGAAATAGTGTGTCTAAAACATTAATGGGAATTTTGTTTTCTATCATGGTGTGTTATTTAGTGTAGATGATATAGACCATTAGATTTCTGATATACTCAATGCCCTCTTTATTAAATTCCCAAATTCATTTTACGCACCACTTGCAAATTGAAAGTACTTACATTATGGCACATTTCACCCAACAGTGCTGTGTAAGTGCATATAAACACAAATACTCTGTTCCATCAAGTGTTATGAGGCATTAAAAATACTGTATATTCAGGCAAAATAATTCAAGATATAGCATACATCTAAAAAAAAAACACATTTAATTCAAAGGTGGCCATCTGCACTCTTTCCCGTTACTACCACAAAACATGTCTAACTCATGGTTCATATAACCGGTCTAGTTTAGGTCTATAACTAGCTGATTCATTCTTTTGGACATCAGTACACTATTAGAGTTCTGCCTCATTGGGCC
>JAUCNO010000943.1:3177067-3190082 GCA_032353835.1 Enteromius viviparus | reverse complement strand
TCTTTTATTAACGGGTGGTAGGTTTAGGGGCAGGTGTTGGGTTACGTGCTCATATAAATAAATGAATATAAATAAAATCTCTGTGATGCCCGGATGTACAAACGACACCTCTTACCTCTGTAATAAACATGGATGTGTTAGTCCCGTCCGAAATGATATATGATAACAATCGAAGCTCACACATACAGTAGTTTAGAAAACTAGTCCGGTCCAAATAGGGCTACAGTGTAATTCGGCCAGGTATGCATCCGTGCTAAACTATCAAGGTGAAACTTTGTGAATAGATTAACGACGAAATTTTTTTTAATGCACGATAAGAGTCTTGTGTTAACGCTGCACGTTAACGCCGATAACGGCCCACCACTATTATATATATATATATATATATATGACGTTGCCAAACCAATTTCGGGACGTGTGGATAATTATTCGCTCGATCAGAATCAATCATCTCATTGGACAATTAGATCATCACCCTATCAGATACAAGCTCCCTATAAAAAGCTAGACCTCCTTTCATCAGTATCTTGATGTTAGCTTTTGGAAATCTCAAGCTCTAAGATGTCTTGACTCTGAATACATCACAGGGATGTCCAATGAACCAGCACCTACCATGACACCTGCTGCCAAACAAATAGCTCCTCGGCGGGGATCCCTAGAGAGCCGTGGCTTCTACAAGAGGCTTTCCGGCAATCGTTGGCCAAAGCTGTGTTCCTTTTACAAAGAAATCAAATAAAGCCGAGCTGCTCTCTCTGCACCCTGCCTACTTCACAGCTCTTCCTCAAAAAGAGCTCCATCCGCCAGGCTGGGAAAGATCCAGGCCAATCTGCTGACTGCTCTCTTGCTACGGAAATATCCCAGCATGATTATCCAGCGGCTGCTCCAGCTCCTCCGGCAGCCGTCTTTCCCCAGGTCCTCCAAGCATACCCGCAGTATTCCACGGACCCACGCAACCTCTCCTGGCCTCCAGCTCCATTCAACCCAGCACCAGCCCAGAACTATCCCAGTTCCGAATTTAGGCCAACGCCCCCTTATCCTTCCTTCCTTTCCTTCGGTTCCTTCCACCTCAGCACTCCCTAGCACTGTACTGCCATGCTTTTAACAGGTACACAGAAGTAATCTGTTCCATTTTTTCTTACAGGTGGCGCAAGCTCAGCAATTAATTAGCTATTGTCGCTAAGCTCGCACTGTCCTATGGCGGCTCGCACTTTTTCACTTATCATATACTTTTTCCGCTAAATGTGCAATCAGGGTTTCCCAATGGAATCAATGTCCCTTGATCATGAGCTACACAGCCGGGTTTTTACAGGTTGCCGCAACGTCACTTGCGCTGTCTGTAGATCCATCTCTCACTCCTCCCTCACCTGTCCGCTTGTTAACCCTTCCATTTCCCCCTGCCCTGAACCTTCCCTGTCTAAATGCACTAGCTTCGCTCCTAGTGTCTCTTTTCTTAACCCACTCGCCGCCCCTCTCTCTACTCTCGCACCCCTCCTTGTCAAGAGTTTAATGAAGGCACACATACTGAGCTAATTTGCTGTAATACCGTGCTAGCAATATGGTAAAAATTTCATGGGCTATAAGTAAGTATACCACCCCCAGCAATGCCAATAATTAATTTGACTCACTTTTTTCAGAACAGCTGAACGTGTTTGGACTGCTCTTGTTGAATCGTAGAGCCTTCCCCTGGCCACGGATATGAAATGAAGAACTCTAGTGTTTTAAGTCCCAAAGAGAATGGAGATTCAGAGACTACAAAAGTTACAGTTTAGATTTATTAGAATCAAGGGTAGACAACATGCTTACAGGGTTGTTCATGTATTCCTCTGCATCTTTATTGACACCAACATAACCCATAATGCTGGACAATCAGTGACACAAGGATTAACAGGGGCTTCAGACACAAAATGACACAAAATTGCACAATTTGGACTGTTACAAAGGGATTACATGTAGCTCTGCACATATATCATATTTATTTTTACTCATTTTACAAAATTGTGCATTACAACAATCACAGTGATTATGTAGAGTTTATTAATGTACTGACCAATCTGTCATTTTAGAAAGCATTACCCTTTTTGCGTTTCAATAAATTGGGTTGTTTCACGATACTGACAAACAAAGCTGAGCTTCTCCTCACAGTCTCTGTGTGTCCAAAGCTTTGTTTGTCTGTCCAGGGCTCCACAGCGAAGGTCTCCTGCAGGACACTGGGGCTGTTTGTTCTGATACCAGGCTGTGTAGACAAGATCTTCTCCACTGACCCAGAACCAGTCCTCTATAAAGCGCAGACCAGTCCACACATATTCTGTCTCAGCCTGAGAGATTTCCATTAAAGCAGAATTCATCCTTTCTGTTGTGCTCAGACTGGCCAGATCAGTAAAATACATCCTGCAGTACTCCAGAGCTCCTTCCCAGGTCTCTTTCTGACTCACCAGAGTAAAGTTTGTCATGCAGAAGAAGGCAAATTTAACAGTGCATTCTTTGTCATGCAGTTTCTTACGGGCACTGTGTAGAATAACACAACCCTCAGGTTTATCTGGTTGACCATCATCCCAGCTAATCTGAGTTGCATTTTTACCTCCAGACCACTTCCAGACTCCTGATTCTGTGTAGAGTCCAACCCACGCATTTGAAGTTTCGTTAGCTGCATCTTTCAAAAACTGCTGTTTTTCGTTCTCGTTAATGAAGGTGGAGAGGTCGTGAAAGTACGTTTTACAGTAAATATCTGCAGAGTCCCATGTCTTCTGGTGATCCACAAAGAAATGTTGTTTGAGACCCGAGGAGAGTCTGTAGACCTCCAAGATTAGGAGCAGAGCAAGTGTCGTCTTCATCTTCATCCACTGAAGAGTTTCTGTTACTTTTGATGACAGAAATGTACTTGATGATCTCTCTTTCTTTGACCTACAGCCAATGACAAATGAGAGTGATGGTGTGACCAATCACAGCACACCATTACAGACAAAACAGGTGCATTAAACCAGTCAAATAAACCTTTTCTTTTAAAAAACAATTTATTATAAGATTTTGTCACAATTTCTTTGTCCTCAGCAAATACATTCTACTTGAGTTGAGATTGTTGTTTTGAAACAACAAACGTGTGAACAACATTAAACTTTCCATAATTTGGGACTGGATGGAGACAGTAAATGTTTAGCCAGTCATGTTTAATTAACCTACTTGAAAGAGTTTCTTTTTATGAACGTTATTACTGATGTGAAGTGCTTGGGCTCAGGACGTTCTCAGAGGAAACCCAATGAAGTAACAACTACTGTAGAAAAGTCCTAGCTGTAACAAGGACCATTTTCAGTGTGTGTAAAAAGTGTTATTTGGCTTGCTAGCATGTCTTATCATTTCTAAAATCTTTACTTTTAAATAACTCGTTTCAGTTAAGTGTGTTTTAAATGGTGCCAGATTTTGTTTTCATCTGAACAATTTACGGATGGACAGTTTTAATTCGCTGGGATATAACCCTTCAAACTAGTTAACCAACCACAACCATTACTACCCAATTTCATGCGAGTATAAATAGTACACTACATAAAAATTTAAAATCGTAATATGGATATGAAAAAAAACGTTGGTGTGTATATTCTACACGATTGGGTAGGATTAGGTTTGTGAGGGACATGCGTATCATATGCAAACTCAGCTCAACAAACTTACAGTACAGCAAAAATCACATCTCATATTTTGCACAGCTTTCTGATATACCAGTACAATCTCCTCGTCATAATTTGATTCCAAATCCACAAATGCAAATTAGTAAAACAAATCTTTAATACCATTTAAACAAGCAGGGAAGCATTTGCCTTTGAGAATAATAAAGTTAAATGCAAACAACTAATGCAAACCTTCAGTGGTGACTAAACCACAGACGCTGAGCTCCAAGAATAGGGTTCAATGATTGAAAATAACCACAGCATTTATATTTCCTTTTATGATCACATATTTAGCAGTAGTCAAATATTTTTAATATATAAATATAATTATATAATAAATATATTTATATTTAGTCAAAAGCAACTCATAAACAAGAATAATAAAAGCAGAAGCAATTCATCTGAAGGCAGGAGAAATTCAATGGAGACAAATAGTGCTACAAAGCAGAAAAATCACACAGGAAATGTATATTAAAATATCTTATGTAAAAGTATAAATAAATGGAAAAAAATCAATAGATAGAAAATATGTCTTGTTTTCTATAGCATTTTTTTGTGTTGGTGAATTATTAGATTAAGCAGGTGTTTTTCTTCATCTTGTTTTAGAATACTGGTGTAATAATAACAGTAGTTAATCAAATACGATATAAAGGCAATGAATTTTTGTGACTTAAAGAGGATTATTTAAACCTGGGCCTAAAATAATGCAAATGTTAAAGGCAAAAGCTGAAATAAAATAGCTTGGATGTTTGCATTACATTTCCATGTGGGTATTTTCCATTGTACTCTGTCAGTGTGTGTCTCTGAGACTAATGCCATCATTTACAGGACAATAAACTCACATCATAATAACTGAAGAGCGTGAAATGTGTGCATGGTTAATTTGTAATCAAATTCTGGTATCTGGTGTACTTACATTTATATATATATATAAAGTGCTTTAAAAAACTCATAGGATACTGCATGATGTAAAAGTAAAATGTTTAGGATATAAAAGATGTATAGGCATCAGAAAGTGTGTGTAGATGATTCCTGAATATATGTAGCTGTGTAGTGGTACAACGTACAGAGTGCTTGCTGGTAAAATAATTCATTATTTTACATTTTTCATGAAGTAAAAAAATCACATGTAAAACCAAATACATCAAATATGTATTCTCTGAATATTTAGTGATCGGGATGTGTGCATGCTGCTTATGGGGGAAGTTTCTGTCGTGTGGAGGTGAACTGGGTACACAGTCGGTCACTGCTAGATTCACTGAAACTTGGAGAAGATGAGAGACCACTTCCTGCAACACAACAGGAAAGATGCATTCATAAATTGTGTCTCATTAAATAAATTCAGAAAATGTTAACAGTTTAATTGAATCATTAATTGAAAGGATACTTAATTTCTTCACCTCAGAAAAGCACTGTATAACTACAGCATAAATGACAAAAAAATCTTAAAATAATACTGTTGTATTGTCATAATTCTTTAGATTAAAAATACTTATTTTGATGGTTTGCTGCAAAGCTCTTTCCTACATTTCTGCACAGGTTTAGTGTATTTGACAGAACTGTGATGTTGACATGCATACGCTGAAATTACAGTGAGCAGACATTTTTTTGCAATATTTGCTCAAATAGCAGAAGAAAGAGTGTTTTCATGACTTTCAATTAAAGGAAAAATGAGAAAGCATAAACTAGTTTTTTTAGTAATTTGATGCAAAGGTGATAAAAAATAATAGTGTTATAAATGTACATCATTATTTTTGTCTTTAATGCAAATCTTAAAAACTTCAGATAAAAGAATGAATGATGCTGATGAAGTCCTCATAGTCGATGATGAGTGGAATAGGTTTTCCGTGTCAGGACCTGGGTGTAAGTATTACTGCAGTACCTAAGCTGTGTTTTTATGCTTCATCAGTTCATTTATAATTATTTATTTACATCATCATTTTACAATCATTAGTTACTGATCATTTTTGTCATGTGAATATTTTTATAATTTATTAGGTATGTTTTATGGTTCATTAATTTATTTATTACGTTTCTATATTTTATATTCCTTATTAATTCTTCCTAGTTTCTGTATTTTCAATCTCATGCTTGTGGGCTTTCATGAGCTGGGTTGTCTGTATGAACAGGTTTGTGGGATGTTGCTGTGAAGTAGTTTTGATATAACAGTCTGTGTTGAATTCGTGCTGGTCAGACCAAGTGTGTACACTGAGACTTATGCAACTAAGATTCTTCAATAAACTCTGACACTAAACATCAGATTTATGTTGTAAACACAAAAATCCGCACAAGATCTGATTTTTCAGTAAACACTGCCTCTGTTACTTCTCACCATCATCACTTGGTCTCCTGCTTCTGCTCTTTTTCAACGTAAGACTGTTCAACACTCATTTTTTGGGCCATTCTCTGCTGACCACTTGTCCTGTTACTAATATTTGATGGGACCGGGCATCCGGGGCTGGATCCTAAATATTATCTGGCATGGAGACCTGATTTATCATAAAGCTGTGTTTACACTGCAAGTCTTAATGCGCTGCACAGATTTTTGGCTCCCACATGTTTATATTATTTTTTAGACACAACTGGTATCCGATTTCTATTTACATTAATTCCCACTAAAAAAGGATGGTCAGTGATGGCTTTACTTTACACATAGCCCCTCGGGTTCTGAATGGCCGTGCTATTAAAATTATTTCTATAATTCATGCAGAGTTGCGGTTATTATTCCAGCAGGGTGGACAACAGCTGTCATAGATGTTTTGCAGCACAGCCTCTGACTGAACAGATAAAAACCAGACAATAAGAGTCATTTTCATTTATTTCATTGTTTCATTTATCCGCAGCTCGCGGTAGAATTATTCTTTAGTAAGAATGTAGAGAGAGAGAAGGCACGAGTCAGTAATCTATAGTGAAACTGGATGCTTTAACTACAGAAACAGCGATGTTATCACCTCATTGGTGAGAAATATAATGTAGGTTTTAGTGGCAAAGCTATTGAATTTTTAAAATGACGGGGCAGCTCCCGAATGTTGTGCAGCTTCTTACATATAAAGTTCCCGCCTGGAATTAATGAAGTCTTTATGGGGAGTGGCCCAGATTGGATGGGAAAATGTGATCTCATGTGGATTTTTGTGTTCACACTTGTGCAACAAATTCTGATTTGTGTCGGATGTGAGCAAAAAAACTTATTTGTTTTGTGCCAGTGTTTATTTGTCTTTGTTTCATCTTTCAAAATGTTTCTTTCCTCTGTTTAGTTAGTTACAGCACTAGCTCCTTTGATCTGTGGATCTTCTGTGCGAGAGCGCCATCTGGCGTCCTGTCTCCATCCTTTTTTGGGGGATTTTTTTTAATTTTTTATTATTTTTATTATTATTATTATTTTAAGAACTTGTTTATGTACCGGAACCAAGTATTGATTTGCACCGGTATCGAAAAACCCCAAACGAGCCTAGTTTTGGTCAAATGCCATTTGTTAGTGCAGCTACATGAACATCATAATCAATAATCAATTGTCACATCATTCGAAATATATTGAGTTATTTTAAGAAGGTCTTTTAACCCAAAAACCAAACTACGCTCCCTCAGAAAATATTATTGTAAGCTAACCGTGAATCTGGCTATAGTTTTGAACACTGGCTGATTACATGATAAAACAATGATTTGGGATCATTTTTTACCAAAGTAAGTTACAGACTATAGCTTTAACAGCATATATTTATTTGGAAAGGAAATGGAGTGTGTACAGTTCTCTAAGACTTCCACAGACTTGATCAGTAATGTTATTTAGACTTCTGTCGGCCTCACTCACCTCTCATGAGGTTGTACATGTTCATGTAGTTTGTTCCTGAGTCTAAAATGGCATACCAGCTTCGAGAGACAGACCGGCCCTGAGGAGAATTCAAAAACACACAACGGCTAAATGTTTCTAAGACTGCTTCGGTAAGATCGAATTATTGTCAAGACATGAGCGAAAGCTACTGTGGCACTCACCTGAACATCACAGGTATCTGGGTCTGGACTGCTCAGATTAAAGGTAATGTCATCCACAAACCTCATCACTGGAGTGGTGTGTGTAGCAGCGATGTCCTCTGCATCTACAGACACCAGCTAAAGAGATGAACCACACTCAGCTATCAAAGTGAGCGAGGCATAATAAACATATGCCCAATCATACAGAGCAACAAGAAAGAAAAAAAAAACATCTTAAAACATCAAAAAAATATATCATATAAAATAAATTAAGTAAATAAACAAATAAATAAGAGGCGTTTGTATCGTGACTAACTTCTCTATCCTCTCTTTCCTCTTTAAGGCCCCATTTTACCTTTGTATTTGTCATTCATTTAATATCTTTTCATGCAGCTAGCTACTTTTTCATTTTTTTGCTTCACAATGCAGCGTTTGCATGTAGTTAAAATTTGCTGCTGTTATACGCCAGCTAGAGAAAAAAACGAATTCACGGAAATTACTGAGCTCTGCATAGCGCAGAAAAATATATATTTACCTTGACCACAAATTAGGAATTTGTACACTCGTTTTAATTGAAATGTCCCGACCGACGGGCCTTCAGTCTGTCTTGGGCCAATATGCACATGTACACCTAGCATATTTAGATTCCCTAGTGTGGTTATACTTATGGTTGCTCTGCAAAAATTTGCAATCAGTTTCAGAATTCAATCACGCTTGGGACTTCAGCAATAATAGGCTATGAATTGACATAATCATCAAATTAAACAATAGGCTATATAATAAGTATTTTCTTTAGTCTATTAATGCACACACTCACATAATAAAGGCATCTTTGACTCTTCCCAGGACATGTTTCTGTTGACCACTCTTTGATCTGATTGACCAAGAGGGAGGAGACGTCAAAGCAAGGAATACCTATTTTCCTTTAAAAAAAAAACAAGAAGTTAAAATCGGCAAATATGGAAGTATTTAATATGCATATGTGTGCATGCAATAGATACAATACCATAATTTAAATAATATGTAGTAAATGTTTCTAGAAATCAAGAGTACTTTAATTAAATATATGTATCCGATGAGATTACTACTGTACCACTCAACAAAGCACTGTGCATGAAGCGGACCGGCGGCCAGCGCGCAGAGGATCCCGACACCGAGAACCAGTGCTGCCAGCACGGACACACACACCGTCATTGTCCGGTTAGAGCTGCAAGAGGAGTCGGTGAAGCTAGACAAGCCCGCTCTGCTCATGCCCACCGCGTCCTTATCACTGCCGTGCAGATGTTTACAAATGTCCTATCCGGATCAGCCAAGACCGCTATGAGCTTCTACAAAATTAGCTATTTTTGCAAAATGCGCCGCATTTCTCATGTAAGGCCCATGTCCAGTGCACGTCTCTTCTCGACATGGATTATGTATTACTTATAATCCCATTTAATTACAGGTTATTTTCTGTTGTCAGTCGCGTGTTGGGGGCGTTGACACCGCAGCTCAGAACAGTCAGAGCGCAAAGGAATGGAGAGGTGTCGAAACGTCATAGTAATATCGATCACTTGGACCAATCAGCTGTTAACTTGACACTAGAATTTAGCAACGCTCCCTTATGTTCTATACAGATAGCTCGTGTATGATAAGAATGTCTTTTTCTGCACGGTCTCATATCTCCAGTGCACAGTAACGGAAGCGCACCGGCTATATAGTCCTGGAGCAGCACAGTCCAAGAGTCACCAGCAAAAGAGAAGTTATTTAAAAGTGGTGAGTACATAATAGTAAAATACATTTTTCTGATATGGATAAATACTAATGAGTAATTGAGAGTTTGTCCCACACCCCTTCAGCAGAAACGAAACCTGCTGACATCTGAAAAGCGAAAAAAGACATGTTCAACAATATAGCCTAACTATAATGGGACTACAGCTCTAAAAAACTGCAATGACAAGAGCAATAATAATTATAGACTAGGCCTACATGTTATCCAATGTTTGTTTAAAATGCAATATTCTTTGGCAAATCGGCCATGTAAAAAATATTTATTTATTTTGTACATTTGGACACGTTTTCAGTAGGCTAAACATTAAACAGAGAACAAAAAATTATAATTTAAAATTGTGAAAAGTGAATCATATTTGTTTGTCTGTTATGTCTGTATGAAGTAGAAATATTGTTAGTTCTTGTGTGTCAGAATTTTGTGGAATAAGAAAATAATTATATTTAACTTAATATAATGACAAATTAATTGACACACCTGTGCTATCAGGACGTTTAAAGCTTGACATTAATCCAAACATCAAACATATCTATTAAACCAATTTCAGTGTGAGATAACTTCCTATTTTACCCATTTAACCACCGCCCAAGCTGAACTTAAAATGTTGCTATACAGCATCTTGATCAAATCTTGACTAATGTTTGACTTTACAGTAGATTGAATTGACACGTCACTGTCTGGCCTCATTAGTGACTGTTTCTATAGATCTCTATGTGACCGTCACACACCGGATGTTGTGAACTAGTTCAACACAGTTGGATATTTTGGTGTATAAGAGCAAAAAGTGATATAAAAACTGTTAAAAAAATTGTTTACTGTCTTAACCCCTCAATGTATCCGTATCGTCACAAGCTGTAGGGTTTCATGTGGTTTGGTCTGTGTGTGTTGTAGAGCTTTGGAACAATTGGGTAGCCATTGAATTCCATAATATGACTGACAGACTGCAAATGTTGCCCTAGGGGTCAGCAGAAAAACATCACATTTTCATTTTTTGGGTGAACTATCACTTTAAAAGACTTATATAAGTTAATTATAGTTCATCAAACACATCTAGTAGTTCTACCTCTCGTGAACATTTGAATTTTTGCCTTTATTACTTTAACACAGGGGTGTCAAACTCAGTTCCTGGAGGGCCACAGCCCTACACAGTTTAGATGTAGCGCTAGTTAAACAGATCTGATCCGGCTAATCAAGTCATTAAGGCTTATTCTGCAGGAACTGAGTTTGACACCCTTCTATTTAACGGTAGCAGTATGGAAATGCCTTATTATATATAATTTCCTAAACTCACACTCTTCTTCTCAGGTTGATTATGGCAGAAGATATGAAAACTCCTTTGCTCTCAGACTCTGAAGGCCCTGCTGATGCCCTACCTGTATGTCTAACCAGCTCTACAGTGGCCATACTCGGTTCTGGAGATTTCTCTCGCGCTCTGGCTCTGCGGCTGGTAGCGTCTGGTGTGCGAGTAGTGGTTGGGAGCCGCTGTGTGAATCGCATCCCATCAGGACTGTTCCCTGATGCAGTGCAGCTGAGGAACCAGGAGGGAGCGGTATCACAAGCAGCGTGTCTTGTGTTTATGGCATTGTTCCCTGAGCATTACCACTCCTTGCTGGGGTTACAGTCTGCACTGGCAGGGAAGGTGCTTGTGGATGTGAGTAACGCAGCAGAGATGAACACCCAAGGACCGTCCAATGCCGAACGACTAGCTGAGCTGTTTCCAGAAAGTCTAGTGGTCAAAGGATTTAACACGGTTTCAACCTGGGAGCTGCAGACTGGGGCTCATGATGGAAGCAGACAGGTCAGGACTGTTGTTGTTTCATCTGTATTTGAAGAAAATGAATACAGGGTTATTTGAAATATGTAAGTGTCTACCTTCCACTACTGTAGGTCCTGGTCTGCAGTAACAGTACAGAGGGGAAGAAGAAAGTTGTGCAGCTGGCTCGGCAGATGGGCTTCCACCCCGTGGATATGGGTGGCTTGTCTGCAGCTCGAGAAATTGAAGTAGCCCCGTTGCGCCTATTCCCATCTTGGAGCGGCCCAGTTGTTGCCACCTTCCTTCTTTTCCTCTTTTTCTACGGCTATGGTTTCCTGCGGGGAATTTTGCTACCTTATCTTGCACAAGGACACAATGCTTTCTACCGTCTCGCCCTTGACCTGGTGAACGAGAGCCTGCCAGCAGTAGCCTTGGTGACCCTGGCTCTCGTATACTTGCCAGGGTTGTTTGCTGCGTGGTTGCAGCTCTGGAGGGGCACCAAGTACCGGCGTTTCCCATCCTGGTTAGACAACTGGTTGCAGAGGAGGAAACAACTCGGCCTGTTGAGCTTCCTTTGTGCAGCGTTGCATGGAGTCTACAGCCTTTGCCTGCCACTGCGCAGAATCACACTGCACAGGATTGTCAATACTGCCTACAGACAGGTGCGCCAACCTGAGACTACATTTCTTTAATTGTTAAGCGTGTGACTAGAAGTGCCTAACAACAGTAAAGTATAGTGTCTGCTGTGTGTTTGTCTAAACACATCAGGTCAAAGCAGGTACAGAGGAGTCCTGGGATGAGCTGGGTGTTTGGAGATCTGACCTGTATCTTTCTTGTGGAGTGTTGGGTCTGGGTGTCCTTTCTTTACTGGCCATCACTTCCCTACCCTCAGTGGGCAACACTCTTAACTGGAGAGAGTTTACGTTTGTACAGGTGAGGCCATGCATGCTATTATTTCTCAAACATGTTCCTGGAGGCCTTTTCTATGTCTCTCTTATCTGACCTATCCTTTTCAGTTCTTGGTGTCTCTACTGAGTTGAATCAGGTGTGTTTGATCAGGGGAGTTCTGTGATTTGTACTGTTGGTTTGCGTCCAAGAACAGGGTTTGCAAACACTGCTGTAGAAGGAGAATCACATATAACTACTTTGGCTGGAGCCTTTGTTGAACTAGTAGCTCCTCAGGAAAGCAATCCAGGCATAGTTTACCCTTTAAATGCTACCTGCTTCCTGCAGTTCAGTTTAACCCTATTTCTACACACCTGTCAGTATTTTCTTTTTAGATAACCCTGTGCACCTTAGATTTTTTATTGTGTTCGATTAGAGTTGGAGCTAAGATCTGTAAGAAGAAAGTTTCCAGGAGCAGGACTAGAACCTGGAGGACTACAGCCCTGCGTCACAATTTTCAATAAATAAATAGTATGTGAGATTAGAACAAGTACGTCCCAAAGCATATTATGCTGAAAAGAGTTTGCCAAAAGTCCCCGGATAGCCTACTTTTTGAAGTGTGGATCTGTGCTTCAAAATTGGCCACAATCCACTGCGTTACAAATACAAACAAAACGTGCTAGAAACACTACAAACGTGCGCAACCAGTGGTTAGGTAGAGAGGTTTACAAAAAGGGGTTTGAGTTAATAATAATCAACATTTAACCTGGTAAATATATATATATATATATATTTATTGTTATCTGTGTAAGATTTCATCTTCAACAGCAATGTAAACTTTTATGAACATCTATTTGGTTGTTAACTTTTAAATGCATCATTATATTGAAAATATGAGCAGTTCTCCACTAGGGGTGGGACGATACAGGTAACTCACGATTCAATTCTGTGGCGATATATGGCCCACGATAATGATAATAT
>JAUCNO010000943.1:3147115-3176967 GCA_032353835.1 Enteromius viviparus | reverse complement strand
GCTTTGAGTTTCTAGTGATCCTAATGACCTTGATTAGCTGGATCAGCTGCGTTTGATTAGGGTTGGAGATAAACTGTGCAGAGCTGTGGCCCTCCAGGAACTGAGTTTGACACCCCTGCTTTAAACTATAATGCATGGTATCCAAACCTAGTTTTACCCTAAATAAGTATTTTCTGTAATTCTTGTCCACCCACGAGAATATCTAAGAAACGTAACATCTCAACATTTGTATTAATTAATTTATTTATTTTTTTCTGTGGTTTTCCAGAAGCCAGAAACAGCGATCAGATACGCAGTGTTCTGATAAGGAGTGCCGCCTCAGATCAGCCTGGGGCAATGTCATCAGTATACTTACCTCCTTATTTAGCCATGGCCACAGATCTCAGATAAAGCGAAGTGCACAGGATACAGCATCCAGATAACAGCATAATGTTTTCAACATCATGAAGTTATCTCTTCCCCTTTTACGACCTTCATAGCAAATGAATGTCAGTTTGACGCAACATGTTTTCCTACTATTGAAATTGTTGAATTGTGGCAGAAGTCACCTGGACATTTGGAATGTTTCTAATATGAATCATTGACATTTCTCATAAATGTTCAGTTATTTGTGTGAATTAAACCAATTTCAGCTTTCAGCCTTGACCCTCAGGCTCTGCAAAAGCCTCAAAGCGCAATGCAAATGAATGCACTCAAATATCTTTTTTAGATCCTGCTGTGATTACACACTTTTGTGGTAATTGCGGTTTGTTTAGTAAGAGCGATTCAATTGTCCTTGACTAAATGTTGATGTTTGTGAGTGGAAATTTTTGAAAATAACTTTTTTTGGAATTGCACCAGTTCTCTTGCTGTGAAACATCTGTTTGCGCAGGTGTTTGTGTGTGTGTTGAGGAGGGGGGAGTTGAATGTGTGTGTCTGTGTGAGTAAGGGTATAAATCTTGGTTGAAGAGTGTAGCATATGTAATGACAGACCATAGCTGAGCACTAGACAGACATTGGCTCTAAATTACAGTTAGTTTGAATCACACAAGCATAATAAGAGCCGTTCGACTTCCTGATGCCATTTCCCCCAGTGGATCAAACATATGATCTATTGACCCTCTATTGATTTGGTTGTAGTCTTGCCTTATTGATCCTTTTTCTAAAGGTCCTAAATGTACAATTTTTACATGATGGTCAATAAAACGGGTAGAAAAAGTCATATGTATTAATACATAGAAAGAGATATATGTCTAATAAAGTTAAATAAATCACACACACATGTATATTGTTATTCAGCAAGGACGTGACACTGAAGGCTAGAAAAAAGCTAGTATTTTTCTTAATGAAACAAAACATTTGGTCCCACTTAATATATTATATCTCTCTAATACCTGTGTACTCCCGTAGTAACTACAGTTGATGTGTATGTACTTACTCTGCAGCATGTGATTACTCTGATGTTACACAGCAGCCGGCAGTAAGTTACATATAAATTGTGGTTGGTGTTCAGAATGTTACACTTTATATCCAGTGGGCAGTTCTTGAGGAGTTACCATGTATATACACTGGTATTACAGAGGTGCACCAACTCACCAACCCACTTTACATATCCCTAAACCTACCCAACTACATCATACAACTGATCACCCCCTGTTCCAGTTACTCTTATACATACTGTTGTTACAAAATGTAGCTATGTAGTTCCTGTTACATGACTACTTAGTGAAGTGAAACTTGGAAAAGTGTTACAGCTATATTACAAATATTACAGCTGTAGATACTACTAGGTACGGTGTGTACACTGGTATTAAGGACAGGTATTGCTGTCAAATGATTAATCACAATTAATTGCATCCAAAAAAAAAATATGTTTCTATAAATGCATGTACTGTGAATATTTATTAGTTATATATATAAACACACAAACATGCTTGTATATATTTAAGAAAAAAATATACTGTATTAGGTTTATACAGAAAACGTATATAATAAATAAATTATAAAATAATAAATTATATGAATATAATTATAAGCATGCACATTTTTTTATTTTTTATTTATGCTGTATGTGTGTATTTATATATACAAAATAAAAATACACCGTAAATACATTATGTAAACTAAAGCTTTTATTTTGGATTCAATGAATCACGAGTAATCATTTGACAACACTAATAATAAGAGATGTCTCAATGCAATATTTAACTGTTTAATTGTTTAAAATAATTTGACTGTATTTAACCAATATTTAATTGTCTGCAGTTCAGAAATGAAATGCATAAAATAAATGCACAAATATTGTTTGTAGGATTATTTGTAAATGTTGTCACAGCATTCCTAGCACCGTGGTGGCAAGCGATTACTCTCATTTGTTGAGCTCTCATAATGAAAAATGGCAGCAGGGAGGTTGAGTAGTTCTGAGGGGTCACACGCCAGCTGAGCAACTGCCTTTAAGAGGACCAGAAATCCTAACAAATAAGTTTCTCCAGGTATTCTCAAGCTCCTCTGTAAAGTTTGGGACCTGCAGGAAGCATGCTTGAGTGTTGTTGACCATTCGGTATGTGGACCAGTGTGAGCAGTTGGTCTCAGGCTGTTTAAGAGATTCTGTGGGGGAGTTTCTTTCAAAGCCACCTGCGGGACACATCACTTCCACTCAGCTGTCTGATGGCCCACGGCTCTGACCTTTTGTCTGATGCCTGTCTGTCTTGTCAAGTCGTAACAGTGTTAGAGAACAGAGGCTATGTATGGTTTGACCTGACAGAAACAAAGGAATGTACGTGTGTGTGTGTTAGCCTCCACAAATGACTTTAAACCTTGTTTTTTTCACACTCAGACTGAATCAACAGAACAGACAATAATAAACACAGAGCACTATAGAAATTGATATAAATTAAATTACCAGCTGCTAACTACTGTAGCTGTTTCATTAATCAGCCACTTTAAACCAAAAACCAAGATGACCTACCAGCTTAAAATGTTTTTTTACGAAAAAAAAGAGAGTTAAGAGAAATAATCAGCAATAAGAAATAAGAATACAATAATAACAGCAAGATTTTTAAATGCACCCTAAGCACTTAAAATAATGTCAACGTTGACTAGCCATTTTATACAAATAGCTAGACGCTAACATTTGACAGCTTAGCATTTATTTGTTTGTGTGTACAGTGTGGTCAGTTGCCTTATGCAATGGCGTACTTACTTCAGCAATCTCTAAATGGCATTACCTCAGCGATCCTGCACCATCAAACAGTATTTGTGTCATGTTGCAGTGTGCATCTTGTGCCTCATTCAAACGGCACTTTTGCACTTTACTCCAAGGTTTTAATTATTTGTTTATTTATTTCTAAATGCATTTCAGCAATTAATACAGTCAAGATGTTTGAGTTTTGCCATTAGAAATTATGCCACCAGCCAGATATTATTGTATCATAGTTCATACAGTATCTACATTATATGACTGTAATATACCACTGAGACTTATGTGGTTAGTTAACATCATGTTTTCAGGAAAGCAGCTACAAAGAATATGTTAGTTCATAGCAGAATCATTCAAAACAAATATCATGTAACCACTTTTAGCACATATATTTTTAGTACAAGCTTATGAGAAGCATTATGCCATAATGTTTTTGGCTGAAGAGATTTGTCTTTAATCTAGATTTAAATAGTGGAAAAATCTTTGTTCTAAAGATGAAGAAATGTTTTATAGAGTGGAAAGACGTTAGTTAATGATTCTCTGTCATCATTTAGTCCCACTATGGTGTTTGCCTCTGTAGCTATGTTTCCATGCAAAGTTTGAATTTAACCTATGCGCAAAACTTCAACATTGCATACAACATTTGCAAATAATACCCCGAAGAGAACTAAATCATCACTTCCTGATTAACTGGCACTAGATATCACTAAGGAAAGTACGAAAAGCCACTTAATATGAATGAAAAACACATTCAAAAATTCATTCATCCGTTCACTTAATATAAAAATTCCAAATGTGATATGCTACTTGCGCCTCAAAGTGACCAGATGAAACCCAATAAAGGCTTATAGTTTAGATGTTGGGTAGGATTATGGGTGTGTAATTTGGTCATGCAAGATAGATACTTTAAAAGCAACAATAAACAGCCAATGTTCTTTAATAGGCATGCTAATAAGCAGCTAGCTAATAGTAGACATTGGTCCCTATTCTAAAGTGCCACTTTCATTTAATAAGTAGCCGACAAGATTACTGATACTTTTCCAGAATCCTCTGTTGTAGGGGGTGGATGTTTTGGTGGTACAAGATGAAGTCACTACAGCAATATTTCCCTTATGAGTCAGTGTCTGTTGCTTTCTTTGTTGGCAAGAAAGGTAACAACCCAAATCGTGTCACCCCATTATATCCTCACTGGATGATTGAAAGATTCTTGCTTCAAGAAATGGACACATCGGATCCACATTTCTTCACTGATCACCCTCTCTGGGATTCCAGCTGGCTGGGGGAGACACAGGTCAAAGGTCATCCTGATAGAATCATCTCTCTCTTGTCCCCAGGGAGTCAACTACATAGTGGTATATGCTTGATATGGTGTATATATAATGTAGCTGATCTTCAACTGTATTCGTTGTTTCTCCATTATTCTCCAAGTTCCCATCATGTCATAGAGCAAGACGTAGGTGTCCTCATGGAGATGAGGGAATCAAGGGACCGGTGGAACTATGCCAGCAACAAACAGATTGTGTATCCATATTTCATTGCTCCTCTATGTCAGCCGAGTCGCTGGCTTGTCATATTAACAGTTGCCGAGCCACTGCACCCAGCCAACGTGCTCCAGGCCAACATGCATTTAGTACATCCACACGACAACAGTCCGCTGGTATTAACAAACAAACATGGTTTTCCCTTTTTTCCGTCATTTCTAATTCCCAGATGTTAATCATCCCTTTATTTTGCTATTCTGGTTGAAGTGCACAGCATGTGGGGGTGAGAAAAAGTACTAATATTCATGAAATATTTACTACAACAAGATGATGTGATTTCTGTTATTTTTCACGGAAATTGTTTAAATGCCTTGTTTTCCTTGTTACTTCAAAAAGGAGAAAGTGCACTAAATGATCTTTCAACACTAAATATAGTTATGGAACATTTGTTCTATAAGGAGAAATAACCGGTATGACATTTATTTACCATACAACATTATATATATATATATATATATATATTATTTTTGTTTTTTAATTAAAGTTCTGCCAATTATATATTACAAAGATAGAGTAAATAGTTACATTTTTTTCTTTGCAGGAAGGCTTTATGTTAAAGTTTTGCGTAAGCTGTTTTCAAGGTCACATTCTGAGACTCTAATTAATGGTTATTTATCCCTCACGGATTTAGTAAGCACAGAAATCTGACTGAGCATGTGGTAGCACCTAGAGGTGTGGCATTTAAATATACATGTTCTCATAAAAAGGTGATGTTAAAGCTGGTGTTGTTTATGTATGCAGTGTCTCTAGTGCCCTACATTAGGCTAAATCATCTCAAATTTGAAATGTATTATGTGGTAAACTCACTAGAGGGCACTATGGTGAATCATGCCAGGGTATGGAGGATATTTTTCCACTGCAGGTCTCCTTTTTTATATTAGAGTAGATGGGTGCTAACCAGGCATATCCTTTTAAGTGATACATGTGTAATTCATGTTTTCAGTAGTTGGGGGTCCGTCATCAGTGCTGGTTATTGAAAGGAAAGAGGCAGCTCTAGTGAGTTCGGAGCATGTTTTTTGTTTGTTTGTGTGTGTGCTACGTTGAAATGGAGATTTAGAGAGGGGTATTGGGATATCCCTAGAGTTCCTGTGAGCTGCAGCAGGACTGAGTTTGATTGTGTTCAGTACCTAAGAGACACGAGAAAGAGGGTAGGCATCATCTTGAGAAGGTGCAGTCTTATATCTGAGCCTGAAGGAGGTAGATTGCTACAAGAGAGGTTATTTTTGCCTTGTTCCAAATGGAACAAATTTGTCATTAAAGCAAGAGTTTTCTTAGGGGAATTCAAGTAATAGTTCACTTAAAAAATATGTATTTTTCAAAATACTATTTTTCATATTGTTCCAAACCTTTATGGCTGACTGTATTCTGTAGAACTGAAGAGGAGATAATTTGAACGATGTGCTGTTTGTTCTTTTCCATGCAATACACTGAAAAGAGACTGGACTTATTTAGCTAAACATGAAGTAGCGATGCCTGATTGGTAAATTAATACCACTTTTGATTTAGATCTAGAATTGGTTCTTAATTCAAGAATCTGACTAATGTTGAGTTACTAACTGATCTGTTCGCAGTGGTTAGTAAGGCAACTTTGTAAAATAATGAGTAATATTAATAAGTGAATGCTGAATATAATTCAGTATTAAAATAGTTATTATAGAACTTCAGAAAACTTGGTATAAAACACATTCTATATGTGGCACTTTGTATTATTAAATCCTTTTTTGAAACTTGAAAGGTCTTGTTTCCATTCATTGTAAAAGCATGGGAAAGAGTGAGTGGCATGTCCTGATGAAATAAAATGGTTTGGGTCTGGAAAGACATAAATGCAGACTTTTAAAGTTTTCAATTTTTATTTTAAGACCGTAACAGCCTGAATCTGAATTTGGGAAGAAAATGGGAGGTCTTGATTTTGCATTTTTAACATTGGGGTTGCTTTATTCAAAATGGCATTTAATGATTTAAAATCAGATTTCTTAAAAAAAAAAAAAAAACATCTCATCAAGACTCATCAAGGATGTAAAAACAAGCAAAAAAAAACAACTCACCCACATCATGTATATGCATGGAATTTTGGGATATTTGGATCCGAAGAAAATGTTGTTTAAGTGCCTGAAGCGAATGAACATCTTGGTTATTCTCCCACTTCTAGAAAGCCAACCTTCACCCCAGGGCCTAAATATCCTCTGTGCTCCTACAATGACAAACCCCATGTAGCGCTCTCGTTTGAAGTGTGCATGGCTCAAGGGCTGTGGAGATTGATAGCGATTGCCACACACAAAAATATCTATCTAGGCCATCAAGGCAGGAAGTATTCTCTGCCTTATCTTGTCAAATAAAGGGCAGCATTGCTCATTTGAGTGAGATGGTGAGTATAAGCACATTTGGAAATGTGTTTGCTAGAGATATGCTGTATAATTTAGATTTAAATAACGTATCAAAATAAATACAATGCCCTCCTTGTAGAGCTAATGGCTTTGAAATATGTTATTTGCACACCTTTCAGTTACCAAATGTGTTTTTCTTGTTTAAGTATAGTTCAAAAAGCATACTTTGAATAATTCCACCTACTCTGGAAGTATTTTAGCTTACACTTCATTACACTTACACTTACCTTACACTTATTTCCAAATTCAAAATCCTTTTTGGAGAAAATGAATGGGTCCAAACAAACTGTTTAACTATTTTTTCTTTGTCTGACATTTTTGATTCTTTTTTTTTCGTACTTCATTTTTAGGAAAAGAGAATGTACACGGAAATTCTACTTTAAATTGTGGCTTGTAAAGTAGCTTTGAAAGTGCATTTGATTATTTAAAATTACAGACAAGCTGGTACTTGTTCCCTCAGCAGCCCTGATTTACTCAAAGTCCTTTAATCAAAGTCACACTTTCAGTACGCTTCCAGACTATGAAGTGTTCTCCTTGTTATAATTAGCCCAAAGAAGCATGCTTTCATCCAGGCTAGTATGAATCAGGGCTTGAGTGATCGCGTCCAAAAGGCATAATGAGGTCAAGACTGTACCTCTTAGTGCCATTTTAACAAGACTTGCACACCAATGGCCTTTGTTACATCACCGGGTGACATTTTGCTAACATTGTTGTGTTGTTGGATTGAACCTTCCACACGTTCTCGGATTCTAAAGGGACATGTGCACACAAGAGAACATGGTGTTCCCACTTGAGTTACCCAGTTGCTTCCTCTCCCATTAAAACATAGGAATGAGTATGTCTTCGTAGAGAGCACCTGACCTTTATTTCAATGGCGGGATGGTAATATTTGTGATGGAGAGAGTAAGAGCAGGTCTTGAGCGGGAATGCTTAGGTCTATGAATGCGAAAGTGGCTGAAGATGAAAGAGCCTGGAGAGGCAAGGATTGCAGATGTGGTCTAGCGCTCCAGAACTGACCTCATTAGCACGTAGGTGCTTTTTCATACCAGACTATAATAAGCGTGCAAAGTCTTTCCTGGTGCAGCTCTCTCACATGGTGTTGTTTTTATGGTTTTGGTCATCACTGATGCTGACATAGAATCTATAGAGATTCATTTTTTTTAAAAACGGAGGGGAAGAATTTGATCTGTTTTGAAAAGCTTTCATCCTGCAAATAAAAGCAACTGCCTTCCAATGCATCATGGTTTAAAAAAGTGTTTTATAACGAAAACTATCCTAGTCTAAACTGGCATTTGCATTGCGTCTTAGAAAATGATCTCCGTCTAGTCTAAACAACTGAAGATGCGTGTCACATGACCATTCATATGGGTTATAACCATAAATATGGATAGGTATATCCCTACCGTGATAAAAAACAAAAGCATATGCTGGTTAGGTATATTTTGATGCTGCTTTTAAATTGGTTTATGTTGGTTTATGCTGGTCTTTTTGCTGGTATATGGGAGTCATGTGCTGGAAAAGCAAAAATCATCAAAGGACCAGCTCAAACCAGCATCCCAGCATCAAAACATACCTTACCAGCATACAGTATGATGTTTTTTCAGCAGAGTATTATTTAGGAAGCGAACGAGTCTATGTGCTTGGAGCGGTCGAATGGGAAAGCTACCTATAAAGGTCTATGGGTACAACAATGAGCATGATGTTATTGCTTAAACAGTCATCAAGGATACACAGAGCGAATGTGGGCAGCCACACCATTGTTTTCAAAAAAGTCTAAGTTTTAGTCCATTGAAACTCAAGCCCGGAGTTTCTTTCTAAAGGAATCTGCTTTATTGCGAGTTTTTATGTGAAAAGTTTTGATACAAATTTGCTGTGAGCACATATTAAAAAACATGACCATAGCTGAAAAAATTTTTAGTTAGTTTAACTTAATTCAGTTAGTTACAAAGCGTTGGGAACCTGCATTAAAATGTTGCTTATTGAGGTGGCTTGCTTGGTTTTAAAAACCAAGGAGTTGTGTCCATAACTAACTGAAGTCATTGCCACTATCTCTGCATCTGGGCTACACAGTTACCTTTCCTAGCCCTAGGTTTTAATTGCTTCCCCCTGATGATGACATTGATTAATCTTTCGCAATGCTGGAACAGGTTCCCAGAGGGTTCTGAGCAATTGTAGTGTGCCGCAAACCCAGCTAAATGAGTTCCCTTAAAATGATGAAGAGATTAGCACACAATATCTGGAACTAATAGAGGTGTTGGAGCATTAGAAAACAAATAGCAAACAAATCCCAGGCTATATCAAATGTGCATTTATTAAGAAATAGTGTTTCTTTTAAAAGAGGAAATAGCATTACCTATTGTTAATGCTTTTAATGAAATAATAATACATATCAATAAACATAATAGGATCAGTGCAGTGTCTCCTCACGCCCACCGTTCACTAATCATCAGATATACAGTATATTTCACACAATGCTGGCAAGAAATATCCAAAAATGAAAGTTTCAGTCTAATTGACTGTGTTCCACACAATTTTCTGGCACTTGGGGAGTGTCAGTCTAGTCCTGCTACAGTACAGCATACTAGGTTGAAAAAAATGAGCCCTTTTGATTGAAAAAAATAAATCAGTGCCAGATTAGTGCCATCTATTGTTGAGGAGACATTCAGGGATTTCTTTTAGGAACCCTAGCAACAACTGAATTTGCACAAGAATATTTTGTTCTGAGTTTCGTGAAATAATACTTTTAATAGCATCGATTTGGAGCACACAATTAACATTGGCTTTTCATTATGTGCTTAACCTTGGGATAAAATTCAACATGGTCACTGGATTTTTATACACGGTTGCTTGATGTGCGAGAACAAGCCTCATTTGATAAAGTCCTATACTGAATCTGTTTCATCATATATTGGACTGTAAAGTAATCGTGTCTCTTCACAAGACTGGATTAAGCTGCTCTATTCATATGGGTTCTTTTATGGTGTCTTTAAGAACTTTTTGAAGTTTTGACTGCATGGACCTTCAATGGATAGGCAAATCTCTTAGGTTTCATTAAAAAAATCCCCAGTCATGTTTTGAAAATGAAAGTCACATGCATTTGAAAAGATATGGGTAAATGATGACCGATTTTTCAATTGTGGGCATTCCTCCCTTTAGGACCCTGCTAACCCTGCTAAAAGTAATGAATCTGTATATTTTCTGATATTGAATATTTACTTCCGCATGCCTGTTTCCTGTATTTTAACATTTTCTAAATTTTACTTTAGCAAATCAAAACACATATCGATTGTAATGTTGTGCTACCCAAATTCACCCAAACTATTCATTTATTTACAGAGTTTACAATCATAGATTAAATAATATTTAACCTAATCTTCATGCCACTGAACTAATTACATCTCCAAATGTCTCTTTAATGTTGCATTGCATCAGGGTTCAGAGTCCTTGCCCATTGGTTTCTATACTCACATTAACTAATATTTAGCCTTATCTGCAGACTGAATAACCACAGACTCACCCTCTCGTACCGTAGAGTTCAAATGAAGTATTACTTTGACACTTTAAGGCCCTTGGGAACACCAGCTGTGAGTTCTGGGTAAAAACTGAAGACCTCTTCATCCTCCAGGGTCTCAAGAGCTCCATTGCCTACTCTCTCTCTGTCTGTTTCAGGAAAAAATAAACAGTTTCTCTCTCAGTCAGTTCTTAGTCAGTCAAACGATCACAAAGACCGCCGATGTGTGTCTGTAAGCGATAACGGTAACCCCTCAAACAGGAAGTTCCTCACCTGGCCGTCTAATCTCCACCGCCATTTTGTGTTTACACTGTACCGCGTCGCAGCTTTTGTGTTTGCCCCTTGGAAGTGCTAATAGTCTCACAAATCCCTTTTTGCATTTATTGATCCATAATGCGTTCTCTGTTAGACACACCAGGGTTTAATGTTGCCCTTGGTGCTAATGTGGCAGAATGCAGGAAAGCGAGGACAATTACTGCATATTTGCGGTGGAGACCTGAAGTTAAGAGAAAAGGGAGATGGTTTGCGAAGAAAGAGAGGGTTAGAAAGAGTTCTGAGAGGGAAGGAAGGTTGTCAGAGGCTCAGATACATTGCTGAGCCGAGGCTGTGTGTTTATGGCTGGGTCCCCAGGGCATTGCACACAGGGCTATGGTTTTGAGACCATCAATCACCCACGCGCACACACACTTAAACACACTCACACACACACACGTACCCTCCTCTAGCACATTAACATGCAGTGTGGAGCCTATAGAAGCATCAACATGCACCAGTCGTGACTCCTCTTACCACAGTCAATTTTCAGTGTTTCCTTCCATTTTGTTAGTGCAATTAAGATATAATCATAACATTAATACAAACTTTTTTTCCCCCATTAACTCTACAATCGATCACACTGCTTATTCCCAAGGAAATACGCATGATTAAGAATTTGCAAAATGATTTATAACATTGTTTGCGAGTCTGTGCATTGGATTCTCATCAGCGCTTCGGCTCTCAGAGGGTTTGACACGTCCTGCACGTGTGGCGCTTTCATGATGATGAAGTTTGTTATAGTTCTCAGTGGCACACTTCTCATAATCTTTTTTATTATTTATGACTGTAGGAAGCAGTAACATATAGAGTCACTGAAACGTTAGCCTGCTGTTGTAGATACGCTGATGCAATACTTACATGTCTGTGAAGATCTAAGCCTGCATGGGAATGTTTTTTATTGATTTTGTCCTTCTTTGCTCTATCAAGACCCTTGTATATATGCAGGGCAGTTTTTTGTGATTACTGCCTGAAACAACTGCTATAATGGCAAAGTTGCTCCAAAATTAAGCCAATTACAACGTTCTCATAAAGATGAATGGAGACATAGGAAGGGCCGGGCGGACCCACTGTGGAGAGAGTTTATGCTTACAAACTATTGATTTATAATAGTAATTAGAGGCCCAACGTTTTGCAGGTTTGACTGTTGTTTTATTGATTTGTATGCAGTGTTGGTGGCTGTGGCTGAATACGAGCCAGATATCTGTTCTTAAACAAGGAACTAACATCTGAGCACTGTTTGCTTGGATAGAGTAAAGTAATAAAATATATTACTATATTTATTTTGCTTTTTCTTTAGATTCTGATAAGTGTGAATTATCACAATATTGGCAGAAATTGCATAGTTAAAATGGCTGTTTTAGAGAATGTTTGCATTAGAATATTTTTGCAATCATAAACACTGATTCTGTGCAGATTACATGAATACCTTACACAAAAAATATTATTGTCTCACTTTTGTTGTTATAAATCTATAAGGCTTTGATTGATTGATTTATTTAATCTATTTGTGTCAGTACCGTGAAAATCAACTATTTCAAGCTCCAAAATCCAAGACAGAGGTAGCGATTACAGTTCGTATGAAGAGTACTGTATATACAGTACAATAGGCCTTTATGGTGATTCTTGGTGACGTGAGAGAAAAATATCTTTTTAGCTGCAGACACAGTTCCAGATTTTAAAGTATGTTTTTCTACTATGACCTCTGAAATGTTGTGATCTCCTATTTTTTTATATATATATTTGGCATATAATATTCTATATCTCAAGATGTGGTTTATACTTTTCCATAACCCACTTTTACTGTTGGTGTTATGGATGGCTGGTCACAAAATGTTACAGTTAGACAGATAAGCGTTACTCAAGGACACTGAATCAGAAGCCCAATTTTACTAGACGATAAACTGAGACACAGTTGACTGGATTCAAAAGCTTCCGCAAGTTTCTGTTCTCAGCTGTAGCGAATGACAAAATAGAGAGTACACACTGTAACAAACAACTTTTTTTGATAATTGAAAAAAGTCTCTTATTCTATCTTTTAAGCAAAATGCAACTTATAAAAAATGCAACGGTTGCAGCACAGCAGTTTTTAATAATAAGTAATGTTTCTTGAGAACTATGTAAACATAGACCAATTTATTACAACTTAAAGCATTTGTTGTCATCCTCAATTACTATTTGTGGCCTGTGTATAAAAAAAAAAAAAGCCAGAGCATGAGACAGAGAGAGTAAAGCTTCGAGCCAAAGCTTGGCCAAAGGGCAGAAGCTCCAGTAATCCCTGGATCAGAGTCTGAAACACCTCTTCCTTTCACACACTGGCTCGTCTAGATGCCAGTACAGACTTTTCTTTGAGCAGCAGTGAGATCTGTGTCAAAGGGCAGCGTCTTCTCACTGAAAAAGGATAGCTGTGCCAAAAGGAGTTTGTTAAGAAGCCCAGGTAAAGTGAGGCTTTGCCAGGTGTAGAGGCCACGGTCGGGAACACTCTTACAGTGGCTGTGTTGTGTTTTAGCATGGCCTTGCTGTCATGTTCAGAGCGTTAGATGTAATTTAAAGACATTTGCTGTTCAGCAGCTGTGTAATGGTGGTATTGGATAGTCAACTGCCAAGCGAGCTCCGAGTCTTTATATGAGTCTGGTACATTATACTGACTCGGACTTTTATTTCACATCTTTCCCACTCACTGTGCTTTACTCAGTCTAATCCCCTTTTCTTTGTCCTTTTATTGTTTGACTCCATTGTACTCTTCTTTGTGCTTGTGTTAAGTTGTTTTTGTGAGTTTTATCTGTCAGTTTATTCCCCTCTTCTTACCAAGACACTCCAGATGGATGAATAGGTCAGCTCAGCTGATATAAAAGTATTCACTAAGAATAAATTACGTCTGCTGGTAGTGTGTTTGCACCCTGTCTATTATGATTCAGATAATAAGATATACACATACATACACAAGCACGTGTGTTTCTGTAAATTGTGGGACCTTCCATAAGTTTATATTACTTTTATACTGACCAAACAATATTTTACAGAAAACCTGTTTGTATTGTTTCTGTTCTTGTGTCTCTTCCTCTTTCTTGGAAATGTTTTATTTTTAAATATGATAGTGTGCATGTAACAGATTTCTCCCAAAAAAAAAAAAAAACTATTTGTGACCCTGGACAACAAAACCAGTCGTAAGTGTTAATTTTCTGATATTAAGTTCTATACAAGATCTTAAAGCTGAATAGCTAAGCTTCCCATTGATGTATGATTTGTAAGGATAGGGCAATATTCGGCCGAGATACATCTATATGAAAATCTGGAATCTGAGGGTAGAGAAAAATCAAAATGCTGAGAAAATCACCTTTAAAGTTGTCCAAATGAAGATCTTATCAATGCATATTACTAATAAAAAATTAAGTTTTAATATATTTACAGTAAGAAATTAACTAAATACCTTCATGGAACACAATCTTTACTTGCTATCCTAAGAATTTTTGGCAAAAAAGAAAAATCAACAATTTTAACCCATTCAATGTATTTTTTGGTATTGCTACAAATATACCCCAGCGACTTAAGACTGGTTTTGTGGTCCAGGGTCACTTATTTAGTTTGACGCCCCAGTGGGTGTGTTTGATTACACAGAACAAAAGACTGTTTGTCCTTCAGATGCTAATGTTTATTTTATGTTAATTTATTTTAAAAAGAAAGCACAAACACACAAAACATTTCACAAATGTAATTTTAGGTTTTAAATGATAAAACAAGATATTACATCATAAGCATATTTAACGTGGTGAACTACAGCTGTTTGTTGCTCTGCTAGGACATCTGTGTGAACTTGAGAAGAAACTTGTCACAGTGACATTAGATTACAAGCCACTGAGCCAACTTTGGGAGAAAAGGGCTAGCAAAAAGGCCACTTGTTTTAATACTAACTTTCTAATGCAATGAAATTCAGTTATTTTAATATAGTTTTGATTGCACATCTATAAAGCTCATAAAGATATATATATATAAAAAAACTTAACAATTAAGAAGTAACTCTAGTTTCTACATGGCGGATACATCCATACGTCTCTCCAGAACAGGTTTGAGTGAAGAATAAGGGTGTAGAGAATCATAGCCCAGTAGTTGACGTGTAGATGACTCCCAATCCCTGCCGATCTCCAGCCTGCTGCACACACACGGATACTGTCTGTCTGTCCGGAAGGCCCAGTCCACAGCCCTCTTAACTGCCTCCCAGTATAGCGGTCTGAATGGAGAAGAGCAGAAGGTCATGTGTCTAAATGAGAATACTCTTTACTCTTATCACTACATCGCATGAGGATGTGTGCTGGTACCTGGGCTCCTGGGACTCTTTTAGCCGAAGTAAAGACTCGAGCAGTCGTCCCACTTCCAGCTTCTTCACCCGGATCAGCTGCAGCACTAGCAGAGTCGCCACCAGCCTCAGAATTTCAGCACGAGCCCTTACACCTGACACACAAAACACGACTGATTACTGAGTCTGACTCACAAACTCTGTCTGAAAAATAAAGATCTGATTATTTGAAACTATATTCCCTGTTGAAAAAAAAACAGCTTATGCTGGTTTAAAGCATGGCTGCTGGGTTGAGCTGGTTAAAGCCGGTCATGTCCTACACTGCAAAAAATGCTTTCTAAAACTAGATCTTTTTTGTCTTATTTCCAGACAAAATATATAAACATTTTCAAATCAAGAAAGATTTTCTAGAAAAGAAACAATTACGGTCTTGTTTTCAGAAAAAAACAAGCTAAAATTAAGTGAGTTATTACTTATTACTTATTGCTTGTTCTAAGCAAAAGGTCACTTAATATTAGCTTGTTTTTTCTTACAACAAGACCGTAATTGCTTTTTGTCTAGAAAGTCCTTCTTGATTTGAGTATTTTTATATATTTTGAATGGAAAAAAGACAGAAAATCTAGTCTCCTGCTCAGGACCAGCTCAAACCAGCAGCCACGCCTCCAATCATACCTAACCGAAATACACTGTATTCGGCTTGATGGATATTGCATGTTAATCTGGAAAGCACTTTCTCATTCTAGCTAGATCTACATACTATAAGTTGCTTGCTTTAAACATTTAAGGCACAGCAGTGTTTTTCTCTGTCTACATGGCACATATGAACAAACTGTGATTGCTTGCCTTACGTCCTGTATAAATCAGCTGAGAATAAGCTGCAATATTGACAAGACCAACAACAGGCATGTAAAATTTTCTGTTACCTAAGGAACGGATGCCTTTATCTTGAAGGAAGACATTTGCGAAAAAGTCTACGTCCAAGTTGAGGAAGCTGCTCAGCCTGTCAGTGCACTCCCAGTAACCATCCTGTATCCAAACACATCACATTTGTTCATATTCCCTCACATATTTACATACTGTATAAAATCTAGTCAGTTAAAATGTGTTAGCACCTCATGCTGAAGCTCAAACAGCTCATTCCAGGCCACTGTTTTTAGTTTGCTTATTGGTTTTTCTAATTTTTGGAGGAGTTGTTGTTTGCATTTCTTTCGATGTGCTCGACGGGCTGAAGGTTCAAACATCAAAAGGTTATCACTACTACGGAGGGATTCACCAAAGCCCTCAGATGCAGCGGGAGAGGGTGGTGGCGACACTGCAGCTCGAGCAAAGACTTTGGAGCCACCAGCCATTCTCCCCCTGGAAAAACATGTAGTCTTGCGAGCAATAGCAGGGCTGGAAGACACTGACATCAAGTTCTTAGATGCAAGGCGAGGCGGAGGAAGAGTATCTGCACATACAGGAGGAGCTGAGGCATAAACCTCAGTGGCAATCTCTGTAGCAAGACATTTTTCGATCAAGAGATCAGTTCTGGACATCATGGCAGAAGTTAAACTCTGCTCAATTCTCTCAAAGAAAAGAGATTCCTCCAAGGGAGGAGAAGGCATACAGGTGATAATCTGGGAGGCAGCTGGAGGGGGGAGCTTGTCACTCATGGAGACACGACCGAGTCGACAATGAAGTGGAAGCATACTAGTGATACACTGGGAGGCGTCTGAAGGGGGGAGCCTGTTACTCATTAAGGCACGACCATATAGAGCACGAGGTGTAGGCATACTGTCAATAAACTGGGAGGCATCTGGAGTGGGGAGCCTGTCACTTATGGAGGCACTACCACATGGAGGAGGAGGGGGAGGAGGATGAGGAGGAGGAGGAGGCATACTGTTAATAAACTGGGAGGCATCTGAAGTGGGGAGCCTGTCACTTATGGAGGCACTACCACATGGAGGAGGAGGAGGAGGAGGAGGAGGCATACTGTCAATAAACTGGGATTCTTTTGGAGGGGGGAGCCTGACACTCATGGAGACACTACCACATGAAGAAGGATGAAGAAGAGGATGGGAAGCAGAATGCTTGCTAATTTTGTGGAGAACTTCAATTTCAGCTTTCGGCCTGGGAGCAGGCTTTGATTTACCAAGCATAGTCTCAGGGAAACGGTGATGGAATAAACTCAATTTTTTTGGTTGGCTTCTAAAAGTGCCACGCTCAAAAGATGAAGGACACCTACTGAATCCAGGAGGGGGAGAAAAATGAGCCACAGATGTTTGTGTTTCAAACTTTTCAATACTTTCATAGTCGTGCTCTAAATCATCATCAAAATCAGCTACACAAACAGAGTCCAGGGGACCTTCAAGTGTGGAGCTACATCTCAGATCCTCTGATTCCATCTGCAAAAAAATAGTCATTGTTGTGAATACTAGAAACTGAATAGTGTCACAATTTATCACTACAATGAAATAACAGCTTTAATAGACTCTTTTGTTGTTACCCATACATAATCATCTTCAGCACTACTACTTTGCACAGCCTTCAGCTTCTCTTCAGTCCAGGCCATATATGGCAAAATATCCACATCCTCCTCTGATATGATTTTAGGAATATCTGTGAATCCAGTGTCAAGCTCATTCTGCTCCTGCAAAGAGCACATGAGAGTATTAATTGGTATTTTAACTGCCATTCAGTTTAAAATGGTACACCGAAACACTGCTGGGACACCGGCCCTACAAGATCAATGTTCCCCACCCCTGCTGTAACAGTCTAAAACACAGTAAATAAAGTGCCTGCAAATGTACTGATATATTTTTCTATCTATCACATGGCTCTGGAGGGTAAATTGAGGCCTCCTCTAGTGAATCTACACTTTGTCAAACATAATAAATATTTTCTCTCACTTCTGCTGATTGTGGTAGAGGTTCAGGCGGATGTCCTAAGATGTATGTATCATGCTCTTGCCTCTGGGAAAGGTAGGAGCAAAGGAAATAGAGTTTCTTTACTTTAGCAGCTTAGCAACTCTTTACATTAGTCTCTTAGGCTTATATCGAAATCCTCCAACATTTTTCTTTACAAATCCTCGTTTTTTGCTTTTGTTTTGTTCTCTCTCCACACTCAATGCATCTTGCGTCATCCACCGGCACGTGCTTCTGCATGTCACAGTCAGTTAAAGTGAGAAAAAGTGATTTATTAAGTTTGAAATATGGATATTTATCTTACAGAAGGGCATGGATTTCACCCCCCGTAGCCATTTTAGGGATTTTTTTATTACGCATGCTTGTACTTTATTTAACGTGTTCTAAAGGGTATACAGCAAAAACCTGTGTATCCCCATGGAAAGGCTTGGAGGAGTCTGGATAGTTTTTCATAAAACTTCCGAATTGGACAAGTCACATACAGTGGGATGCATAAGTTTAGGCAGCCTTAATCTTCGTGATTTTCCTGTATAAATCGTTGATTTTTACGCTAAAAAAAATTCAGATAAATATATCATAAAGGAGACACTCAGTACTATTTGAGAAGTGAAACTAAGATTCTAGGATTTACAGAAAGTACGCAATAATTGTTTCTGTTAGACAGGTGCATAAATTTGGGCACTGTTGTCATTTTATTGATTCCAAAACCTTTAGAACTAATTATTGCAACTCAAATGGGCTTGGTGACCCCTGACCTCCAAACACAGGTAAATTCAATTATGAGAAAGAGTATTTAACATGGGCAATTGTAAGTTTCCCACTTATATTCTCTGAAGATAATTTATCCATTATCACTGAGTGTGTCTCCTGTAAGATATATTTAACTGAAATTTGTTATCGTAACAACCAATGATTTATACAGGAAAAGGCTGAAGATAACCAAGGCAGCCCAAACTTACGCATCCCACTGTAAACCTAGGATGCTTTAAGGTAAAGTAAAACACAGCCATTTTGGGTGAACTAACCCTTTAAAATATATTAAATATTAATATCCTTAAATTAGCAGCAATCATACCCTCTCTTCAATGGCGACAAAGCTTGTGAACTGGGACAAGATGGAGAACTCTTTACTGAGCTCAATGATGTAGGACTTCAGCTCTGCTTTCTTCCCCTGATAAAGAGATAAAAGATGGAGAATCAAGTGTTTCTGTTATCAGATCGGCTAGTTACATGGATATCATCATGCAGCTAAATATTGTACCTCGTGTTCTGCCTCACTGTTAGCTAGAATACCATCTTCATAGTCTCTGATGATCGCTCTTGCTGTTAACTTGTGAAGGAGCTGTACACACACACACACACACACACACACTCAACTCTTCAAACCCCTGATAAACAATTCATGATGTTTGAGGTATATGAAGTATTTCAGATGTTCACTCACAGTTCCCTTTGTCTTTTGTAGTTCTGTGGTGGACACCATTGTTTTGATCTCTTGTCCACTCAAATCACCAAACAGTGTGGCCTAAACGAGTAAATACACAGCTCAAAATAATAAAATAAACACAACTAACTGGGCATACAGTATATATATATATATATATATATATACAGTATATATAATACAACTGCATAGTTGACAGTTGTCTTAGTAGTTTAAAATAGTTAAGGCATGTAAAATTACCACTAAATTCATGATGTTGCCCAATTTTTGATTATGAATATCCAATTCAACTCATTCCTAACAATAACTACAATAAGTAACAACGCAGCTTTTAAGTAAAGTCTGTGTACCTGAGTGCAGTGTGGCACAAATCCGTAGACGAGAGTGTGACAGTCACTGAAGAGAGCGTGAAGCTGTGAGGGGGCTTGAACAGGAGGTGGCGCTGTGGGATTAAACTGCTGCCACTTCACTGCCACTGATCTGCAGCCTGGAGACTCCATACGCTGAACCTGAGCGCGCACCTGAAATTACACACAAAACTCAAGCTACTGGGTCATTTTGCAAAAATAATGTTCTCCTTTTAATTTAGTAAAAACAAAACAATGATGTGTGATTCACCTTCTCTGTCCAAGTGTGTTTCATCTTTGTGTCAAAAAATTCATATGTTCCTCCTCCTGCCTGAGCCAAAGCTCTGAGCATATGACGATTAGCTGTCAAGCTAGAAAAACACAAACACAATCAAACTCTATGTTCAGAAATTCAGTGTCAATGAAGATAAAATAAAGAGATAAAGAAGCAGACCTGAGTCCGCAGGTGAAGAGGCGCGTGTGGCAGGAGTTTTCTCGGACCAGCTGTAGGGTCAGAGGCTGGTTCTGAACATGTCCATCAGAGAGCAGCAGGATGTTCCTCATGCCCCGGCCTGGAGGCAGCAGACTTAGGCTCCGAAGAGGCCTCCACAGATCAGTGCTGCCACCAGAGCCGCCACACGACTGAAGAGAGGAGGAGGAAATTATATGATATGCAAAATAACTGAGATTCAGAACCATCTTTAAACATCTGTAAACTTTACTCGCCATAATAAATTTTCTGGCTGCTTCAGAAGCCTCATCTAAAGGCACTGGTGCAGGAAAAGCTTCCTTGTAATCTGTAAAAGCACAAATATTTTCACTGTAATCAAAAGAATATGAGAGATATGAAAATGTCCACATCATGAACAATAAAACAATATCAGACAGTTTGAGTGAGCACTAACCAGCGCTGAAAGAGATGATGTTGATCTTCAGTGAGCGGTCTAGCGATTTAAGGACTTGAAGGGCAATCCTGCGGGCGTTCAGCATGACGTCTCCCTGCATAGACTTGGAGGAGTCCAGAAGAATGACCACATCGCTCACACTGGGCGAACCTCCAGAGCCGGACACCCCGCTTGACTTAAAGTCTGGATAAAACACCAGCATGCAGGCCTGCAGGGATCAGATCCACATCAGCGTTCATTGTCAGGGAGTGTAAGATGAAAAGTGTTAATCTTTGTGTGCCATAACTAATACAGACAGGAAAACTGATCTGAGTAATAATTTCTTTACCTGGCTATATTTATCCGGATGGTTCTCGACCCACATCCTGGGCATGTGAATATTAGCAAGACTAAAGGTCACCTGTAACCCTTCAGACCCCAGAGTCTGTCCCGGTAACGTGCTGATCACTGCCTTACAGTCTGTCCTCTAACCAAAGAAAAACAAATACTGTTAATATGGGTCATAACAGAATATGCTTCTTTTCAGAAAATACAGTTTTTAGTAAGATAACTAACAAAAGTAAAATAACCTTGGTTTTGATGAGGTGTGTAGAGCTCAAGTTGATGATCTCATAAGGCATTTCAATAGACATAGACAGAGAAAACTCTCTGAAGAAAACGAGAGGGAACAAATAAAAGAGAAGACTGAAGATTTCAAACAGATACTGAATATCTTAACCATACACTAAACAGGACATGCAACAACCTTGTAACCACTCATTAGCTGCTTGGCCTGACAGTGGAAGCTAGACCAGGTGTATATAACTACTGTATACTGTATATATCTATATGTTACTCATCAGCAGGTGCATTTAGTGAACTTCTCTGTAAATTCTCCATTATTTGAGATTCTCACCCCTTTGACTGAAGCTCTGTCACACCAATCTTTTCAACAGTGGCCTGAAATACAACACAGCTCTCAGTCAAAACACTAACAATCAGCCAAACAGGATTTTAAATGCAGTAAAAGGAGTGCACCTGAGTTGTCTGATTAAGGGCGGCTGTCTGTTGCCATGGTGCCACGCTGCCAGACAGTGAGAAGACTACAGAGCCTGATCTGACCACCAGCTCAGTGATGAACGTCACCTTGATCAAAACTGTGGCTCCAGGAGGAAGATTTCCCACGCTGATAGTAAACACATCCTGCCTCACAGAAACACATGACCTTAAAGAAACCTTCTGATGCATTATCACACACACAAGCTTCAGATCAGTCACAGTAACTCACAGGTGCATCCTGGTCCATCAGGTACGCTCCATGACCTTTTTCTATGGCTTGCTTATACTCCTTACGAGCCTGCTCTTTTTCCTTTACCTACAGAACCAAAAACAGACATTGATGAAAAGATGATTAAAAAGTCTAGGCTGCATTTGACAAAATCTCACACCTTTCCAACGACATGCTTTCCGTTGATAAAGGCTTCAAATCCACACACTGCTGCCGTCTCCTCCAGTGGAAAGACGTACTTCGCTTCAATAGGAACAACACTCTGGTTAGTGTAGGTCTGAAATATGACGACCTGGTGGAAACAGAGAGAAAATTAATGTTGATGTCTTTGTCCTTATTGTGTCCATCACTGCCTTGTTTGAGTTTTAGTTTAGTACAGAGTTTTCTTCACTGTTCTTTAGGTTTACATTGGAATCAATGATGCTCATTTCTTAACACTTTTACATCTAAAACTGCAGTCCACTGCTGTAGTATCACACCTGACACAGCAGGTCCATCAGCTTGCACCTCACATTCACAGCCTGTAGAGGAAGTTTCTGACCACTGCTGTCCAGCAAACCTGCGTTCATCTCCTCTAAAGGATTCTTAGTGGACTCCAAAGCCTCGCTGTCATCACTGGACACTGCAAACACACATTCACACAAAACCACTGATGAAGACGTAAACTTTCAGCTTTGCAGAGTATCAGATATCCCAGAGGAATCCATCACTCCACCATGTCAAAAACTAGTCAGTAGTTATTAAAAGGGAAATTCTAAAATGGTTTGCTTTTCTTTAGCAAATACAAATAAATTGTAATTTGTTGTGATTAATTAATTTTATTAAAAAGTTTGACAATCCTAGTTAAAACAGATTCTCAGTTAAAACTCCTGTTCACTAAACTTCAGTCTGATGTACACAGACCTTGACATATGACTGACAGGTAAAGCAACCAATCAAGTTATGTTTTTTTGCTGCATTATTTTTAGATATGTGTAAAAGTCATCACAATAAAAGGCCAGTGTGTAAATAATCTTGGACATATATTAAAGTCCATTTTAGAGTCTATGCATGAACACTACATAATTCACATATTTGTGAAAATCCAGTGTTTATGTGATTCTCATCATCACAGTTGTAAAAACGGCATCTTTATTACCAGGCGGAACATTAAAGAACATGGCACATACATTTTTTAAAAATTAGTTTGATTCAACTAATCTGATAATGAATTCAAAACTCTTGAAGTGTTTCCAATTTTGTACACCACATGCATCAGACATTTAGCCAATAGTCTGTGATGTCTGAGACTAACTAAACTTCACTCACAGATATCAGGCGTTGTGTCCGTGAGCTGTGTGTTGATTTGAGGCTGGAAATCTTTTAACTCTTCTCCCTCCAGACTGTACTGCACCACATACTTCAGTCTGATCTGCTCTGTGTTATAAACGACAAACTCATCGTCCTGTCAAAGACAAACACACAATCACAAAAGTTACTTTAGATTAAAAAACAGAAGCAAAAACATAAGTAAAGTAAGAAAAGCACCTCAAATTCAGAGAGTCTCTTGGGAGAGCGCTGGACTCCATGAACACTGTGATAGCCGTCAGGAGCACGAGTCAGTGTGATGTCTTTCTTCAGCAGGTCCTTACACCGACCCAACGCCACGTCACACACCAACAGCAGCCGAGAGCCGTCAGTCACACTGGGCTTGGAGTATTTCAAACTAGTCCTTTAACACAGAGAAGAAACTTACAGACTGGCTAAAATCTCCAGTTATCGTGATCGTGGATTCACATTATTAATAAATCTGTTATTCAGAGATGACTGATTAATGCTGATGACAACTGACTTTAAAGAGTCACTGAAATAGATTCCTCCTCCAAGATTCCCGATATCCGTCCTCTCAATTCCATGCTGTTCGACTCCAACCCTGGGCAGCAGCAGACCTCTATAAAAGAAAATATTTCAACTCAATTGGTGAATTTATTTTTATTTATTTAGATTATAATATCAGCCAGAGAAAACATGATTCATCAACATGCAGTGTCTTTCTTATCCCCAGTATATCTGTATGGTGTGTAACATTGCATGTAAATAAAGGTTTTTAAAGAATGAGCTTTTACCGTGACAATATTCCAACAAAACTGCTGGGACTAGTTGAGTGAAGGAGAGGTTTAATGTTGCCTAAATCCTCCATAAACAACTGAAGCTCCACCCCTCTGCTGACACGCAGTATCTGCTGAATCTGAACAGGCCTGTAGTGGATATAAGATTAACATCATTATTTAAAGACATACTCTGAAATGTGTTTATGTTTGAATTTCAGACCAGTCTCAGCATAATCATGTTTACCTGTCCCGAAGCAGCTGGGAGACAACATGAAACTCAGGGTTTTGTGGTGGAACAACCTCAATGCTGCATCTCAGAGCTCGATACTTTCCCAGAGATGAGGGGGAGGGGCTTCCCAGAGTGGCTTCGCTCACATTTACAATATCTCTGATCAGCTGCAGACGACAGAAGAGTTACAAGAGGGAAAAAGGTCAGATCTGCAGTGAGTATTTGATTTTAATATATTTAAATAGAATAATTTTTATATTACAATAAATAAAAAAATCTATGAATTAATTAGTAATGATCTTTATATACACTGCTCAAAATAATTTAAGAAACAGAGTATAGCATCTAATCAATTAAACATCTGAGATATTGATCAGGGGTAACTTTTCAATTTATTACAATTCATTTGGGTATTACTGTCAAATAAGTCTCACTTGATCACTTACTTGTCAGCCAGATTTCTGACCCTCAAAGACATGCTATTTTGCTTTTGTTGTTTAAGCTGTTAGCTGTCATAAAGACACTTGTGTACCCCACAATCAGCCGAAGTCTAAGTAGCAACATGAGCAAAACTAAAGAACTGTCAAAGACACAAGCGACAAAACTGTAGACCTTCACGAAGCTGGAAAGGGCTACAGGGCAATTGCAGCTTGGTGAAAAAAGGACAACTGTTGGAGTAATTGTCACCAGTCAACCTCGTTGGATATCAAAGATGCTAAGAATGGTGAAGAATCAGCCCAGAACTAAACGAGAGGAGCTGGTCAATGCCGTGAAGAGAGCTGGGACCATCGTTTTCATCATTTTTCTGCATAGGGGACAGGACGACTGCACTGTGTAAAGGAGAGGATGAACGGGGACATGTATTGTGACATATTGGGCAAAAACCTCCTTCCCTTAGTCAGAGCATCAAAGATGGGTTGTGGCTAGTTCTTCCAACATGACAATGACCCAAAGCACACAGCCAGGAAAACCATGGAGTGGCTCCGTAAAAAGCATATCAAGGTTCTGGAGGGTCCTAGCCAGTCTCCAGACCTAAATCCAATTTAAAATCTTTGGAGGGAGCTGAATCTCAGTGTTGCTCAGCGACAGCCCCTAAACCTCACGGATCTAGAGAAGCTCATTATGGAGGAGTGGGCCAAAATCCCTTCCTGCAGTGTGTGCAAACCTGCTGAAGAACTAAAGGAACCGTTTGACCTCTGTAATTGGTTTCTCTACCAAATATTACAATGTTTGACTGAAGTGATCGAATACTTATTTGACAGTAATTTCCAAATAAATTGATTTAAAAAATCATACAATGTGATTTCCGGACATTTCTTTTTAGATTCTGTCTCTCACAGTAGAAATACACCTATGCTGAAAATTGTAGACCCATCCATGATTTCTAAGTAAGAGAACTTGCAAAATCACAGGGTGATCAAATACTCATTGACCTCACTGTACATATATTCAAATAAACAAGGCTTTTCCTCTTTGCATTTAAAATGAGAGTCAAGCCTAGTATATTAATCACAACGCAATGTCTAATTTCGAATAAAGAAACATAACAGTCTTTTAATTTTACAGCAATTAACTGGTATTACTGTGTGCAAGGGGCTCCTATCTTTATCTTTGTGAAATGTTATAGCATGACATAGTGTTTTCTTGACTAGTGCTGTAAACAAAGCACCTCTGTGCTTATAAATATCATTTCAAAAAGTAGAATACATAAATAAGATGAAAAGAAAAACCCCAAAAATATTTTGTGAAGACAGTCAGTTCTTCTCAGAGATACATTCATATAAAACCCCAATTGATCAATTAATCAATCACAATTTGATTATTATTGATTTGTCACATTTTTTAAAATCAATTTTCAACCAGCATGGCATGCATCAATCGATACACCATATTCCTTAAGTAATATAATTTTTTTTTATAATTAATCATAATTGATGTATGTGATACCTGACAAAGGTCTAGTTTCTGAGACACAAGCTTGTGTTTAGATGGAGGGTCGATCATTCTGAGGGGCAGAAGAGTGTTGACTTCCTCCAGCAGGGCTTTGACTTCCTCCTCTTTCTCAGTCTTTTGTGCCTGCAGTAACAATCCCTCCACTCTGCTCACCTGCAGCAGCACAGAGACAACAAACACACCAGAAGCGTTAAACACAGCCAGTTCCTGTCAGCTCCTTTACTGATGATCTAAGCTCATTCTCACATCATTGAGGCTGATTCTGGAGACAGGGACAGTCAGGATGTTATTAAGAGAACCGAGAGCTTCAGTCCAAACCAGCTCCACAAATACACCAACTTCCTGTGACAATGTGCTGCAGTTCAGCTTCTCCTCCAACAGTAGCTGCCAATCAAGAGTGAGCAAATATTTTACACCCGTTAGTCACATTATACATACATCAAATGTATAAAAACCTTTGCACTGTGTTTATCTAACCTGCTGCAGACTGTAGGATGCCAAGCGCTCAGGGGGAAGTGTGTGTGTCTTTGTGAATCCCTCGGTCTCCATCTCCTTCATCAGCTGCAGATATGCTTCCACAGCATCCTCAGACGTCACGCAGAACACAAGCTTGTCCTGAACCACTGCAGTCTATAGCGAGAGAGATAGAGTCCATCACCATCACCACAAGACAAACTCAGCATCTCCATCTACTGTATGATCCCAGAGATAACAATATTCATGACGATCAAACCTCAGCTTCACGTAAGACTGAACACAGCACACGGTACTGCTGGCCTGCTCGGCCTTTGGCACTCTGCAGCTCCAGAACAGACAAAGTCTTGGGTTTGACCTGAAATACAAAAACACTCGCAGATATGAAAACACTCTCAAACAGTGGTGGAAGCTACTAGAATCTAGAATCTAGAACTTTATTGTAGTAATTATTAGGGCCGGGACTTTAACGCGTTAATTTAGATTAATTAATTACACAAAAATAATGCGTTAATTTTTTTTCTCACTGTCCTCAGGTCAGATATTTATATGCGATTAAATACGATTAATTTCGATTAATTAATTACAAAGTTACAAATATCATTGTAGTTCTATTTCAACACTTATTGGGACTAAATTTGCCCACTTTCTAGTATATAGAAGTATATTTTTTATGTATACTTTAAATAACAGTAGAAAACTTTGAATAGATGTCTGCATTTGTGCCTGGAGAAACGACAAACAAGCACTACTGTACACTGCTCAAAAGTTGCGTTTGAATATTAACTGAAGTCTGAAGTCGGCCGTCACGCCGGCGTGATTTGGGTTTTTTTTTTCTTATCAGTGTAAAAGACACTAATATAGCTCTGTTGATTTTGGTCACACAAGTAAGTGACCTACAGCATCAACAACCAAACAGCATCTCGTGAAAACGACACAGGAAGGAGCCTTCTTTCTTTGCATAACTATTTGGGTGGTGTTTGAAAATTAACCCATTCTGTGACCTAGAAAAGTTGGGGGCGTGTTTAAGCGAGACGTTTTATCAGGGGGTGGACAAGTCATAACTTTTATTAAAAATATCTCTTTAGTTTTGAGACTTTAGTCAAATATTTCTGAGAAATACATAAAATGTAGACTAAAAGTACACTTTTCTATGTTTAGTTTAAAAGAAGTATACTTAATAACACTACTTTAGGACTCCTAAACTACATTTTTTACTATTTATTTTATTTTACCCCCTGATATCCAGTAATAATGTTAATATGATTGGTGCAAGTCACTCACCCTCTGAAAAACTGAATATTTGGCCACTTGAAAATGTAAAGGAAATTTTGGCAGGTCATGGTCGCCTTCTTTGTAAACTCTGTGTTGAGTAAATGAAAAGATGCAGTCATGTAAACAAGCACATCTTAACAGGTCATGTGCTGTATAGGCTGATTAAGACTAAAAACTGATGAACAATTTGAAAACTGACAAAAATAAAAAAACAAGAGCACACCTGAACCTTCCAGGAGCGTGTTCACCCTTCTCAAGAATCTCAAACCCAGTTTTTGGGAGTTCAGGGTGACCTTTAAACTTCTCTTTCCCTAGTATGTGTGTTGACACTTTTTTAAAAAACAGATACACTTTTAAAAACATTTATCAACAAAATTATAAGAACAGCGTACACAAAAACAGACAAACCACTGTTGGCAAATAAAATAAATGGGGTTGTGACACTCCCATCTGTTATTAGATACAAGAAACACCTACCTGATTCAGAGCGGGAATATGGCAGCTGTGGGGACAAAGTATGCTCCGTCAAAGGCAGGAGATGCCCTTGGTCCAGACAGCTCCACACATACTGCGTCCCGACCACTGGGATCTGCAGCTTCTGGATGCTGCGCTGCCGGTTACTGCTCAGATCATTCACACTGCTAGTGACTACAAAAGAGCACTGGCGGGTACAGGATGCAGCTCTTTAGTGACTTTATATTATAAAGCATATAAAACATTATAAAGCAGAAAGTGAGGATACCATGTTATGAACTAACATAAAATTATCCTAGAATTACAGTAGTTATATTTAATCACAAAGAACATTGACATGATTACAAAAAATGTAATTGTATTTAAATTGTTACACAAAACAGATGGAAATACAATCTACAATCAGCACACAAAAATGAAGGAGTTAAATTGAAAGCATCAAGACTGCTAAGTGCTATCTAGACACAATAAACAGATTAAGTTCAAAGGCTGATTTTAAGACTCTAAATCCAATCAGGGCCAAATAGATAAACCACTCAACATTATTATTTTTAAATAAAATAATTTAGAATAAATATCTAGATTATGATTATTTTTTAATGGTTATGTTTGAACATTATGGCACTAACCTTCCTCTAATCATTGGATTAGAAATGATCCTGTGCTATTTTTAACTCCTTTAAATTAACTTTATCAGAGTTAACAGTACCAAATGTCTGTAAATTGTGAAGATGTCTGAAAACCATCTCTGCATCTACTTGTAAATACACTGTAAAAAATTACTGTGAAAATACTATGGTAATCACCTATTAAATTAAATTATTAACCTATTAAAATTGAATGGTAAATTCCTGTAAAATTTACAGAGAAACACCGTAAACTAAAAATGTTGTTTATTAGGGTTGTATGTTACATGTAATGTTGTTAAATTAATGTTTATTGCACATTTCAGTTTAATAATTCTCACCATGATGGTGTTTAGTGTGTGAATGACGCTGAGCACCTATATATGTTACTATTTAAAAGCTGCTTGTGGTACAAAATAGATCTGACTACTTTAATAGGTTGGTATATTAACATCATATCAGTTATTGGTTTATTGTTATAAACTACTGTAAATTTAACATAAAACCGTAAAAAAAAAGTATTGTTACTGTATTTTTCACAGTTTTATTCTGGCAACCACCTCTGCCATTTTTTTTACTGTACATTTTACAGATTTTTTTTACAGTGTAAACTCTCAGTGCTGCTGCTTTTGATAACACTAAATA
>JAUCNO010000943.1:3119691-3134179 GCA_032353835.1 Enteromius viviparus | reverse complement strand
AGTCCTAGATTAAAATAAATGTTAAGAGCTGTCTAAACTGGAAAAGGCTTGCACTGAGATATCTTAAAATACATCATAGCCATTGTTTGGTCTTAAAATGCACACAGATAATGCATTTTTGTGAGACATGTTTCTAAAAATTCTTAAATATCCTAAATTAGCAAAGGTCTAGTCCTGGCCTAATCTAATTCCTATCTGGGAAACCGGCCCCATAAGGTCCTTTTTAACAATATCTAATATAAGTCGCCATTACAGCTCATACATGCTTAAAACATCAGTTTTGATCCTGGTTGTCATGTTTATGATGCTAAAATTATGAATTTTAAACCATATTCATTTAAACTGGTGTGTTACAGTTTTCTGAGTGCACACATCTGAAAGTCACAGACAGAAAGTGGCTGTCAAAGGCATGCGAGTACTAAACTAATAAGTTCTCATTCACACAAGTTTACAATAAAAACATACAGTAAGAAAAACAGTCGGTTAATTTTGTCTGTGAAGTTAAACTATATATAAATAAATAAATCACACCTTTATATTATATCTGTGTGGCAGCAGCAATATGAGTTACAGTAAATAAATCAATAAATCCATTGCTCTTCTGTCTCTGAGGCTCTGTTAGCATGTTCTGCTCAAACTTTCACCATGGCATTTGAACTGGTGCACCGTTGCAAAATCAAAATGGTGGCGCCATTGAAACTTACAGATGGGTGGTAATATTATAATGAGATCCCTTTGCAATGTCACTAGGGGAGCGAGATCAAACATGCACTTTTCAGCACTTAAATCCTGGAAGATTTTGATTTTCATGAGGTGTACCCTTTATAGGTGAAGTGTGTAATTTCTGCACCACTACTGGGACCAAACAGAACAGCAGTCAATTTGATCCCTTTAGAAAAATATGTTACTTTATTGCTTTATATCATGGTGCTAAAATGAATGTGTCATGGTTTTACACTTTACTTCAAGGTTACTGACTGTAATATCATTCTAGTACCATTTTAAATGTATTAAATATATAGCACTTTTTGTGTCCCAGCACTGGCTCAACCAATGGCATAAGTGTGGGGAGGGGCTAAATAATTAAAAGCCTTTAAAAAAGTCATCATTTTAACAGTTCTGTTTGGTGACGCTGGTGAGATATTACTTCATCTTAAAAAGTCTCTTTTTTAATCTCTTCAGCTTTGCAGTGTCAGATTAAATAGTATACATATCATAGACTTATACTGTATATATATTTCACTTTGAGTTTACATAGGCAAGTTCACAGCCCATATGAGAGCCATTCATTCATCCAGATTGTGTGTCAGATATTCACTTTGTTTTGAGAACAAAGAATCAATGCTTCATCCTCAAAGAGAATTCAGTTCCATGCTTTTACTCCAGTCTTCCTCTATGGTCCCGTGCTATTATGGCCAGAGATATTAAAGGCCAGGGAAGATGAAGATGGAGCTCAACTACCAACCAATAAAGCAACGAGACTGAATGTGAATGCTCTCAGGAGTGAACCTCAATAAAATGGCCCTGTGTATTGTTATGATGATCATTAACCTATCATAAAACATTTATGATTTAGAAAGATTAATACGTTTAATAAAATGATGCCTGTCAGTTTTAGCTGGTTTTTCTTATATATATAGGCATGTATATTTTTCTGTAATTTCATATTGTATGAGTGGGTGTGGGTTAACATCAAATGTAGCAATGTTAACTGATGACTGACAGTCAGTCTCATCAAACTTCACCTGTAAATAGGAGGACACAGTATGAGAATGAGGCTTATTAGATATTAACCACACCATGTCAGACAGTTTTGACATGTTGTTGGATCCTGCAGCAACTGAACAGCATGACTTTTAGCAAGGATAATAAATCATAACTGTCACCTTTTAAAATGGCTTTGTATCTATATATATATTTTTAAACACATTTTACAATGGTACCCATCTCACGTTGTGTGACTGCCTGCAATCGAATGTGTCAAGGTAAGTGTCTCTGATTTTGTGATGTGTCATTCACTACGTCACATGTCAACACTCTTGCTTCCAGAAACAGTATTTTAATATACAGCAATGGCATGCAGAGGTTGTAAGATCACTTATTTTTCCTGTACTGTCGACAGGAGGTCAGCACTCTGGAATTTTTAATAACTTCTTTTTGGTGTCTCTAAGTGCTGGGCTAATGTAAACCCTATGTCTTTTTTTGAGGGCTTTGAATGGAAGAGTGCATGGCTGTGAATAATTTGTGAGGTTAAAGGCTGTAGAGATTGGAGGGGGAAACAGAGCCATGGGATTCTGGCTAATATTCAAGAAAGACTCTGGGCTATTATAAGAGGTTATAGGGCTCCTGTGCATTGGGTCATATTATAATAGTGGCAGCTGTTACTCTACGGCCTATCTTAATACTGGAAGGGATGTGGTTCATGATCATTTAAATTAGAATTGACAGGAGGAGGGCAAGGATTCCTTAACTTTTTGATGAAAGGACCCACCTAGAGAAATACAGTTAAGTTTGAGATCCACCAGATTGAGATGTTTGGATCACTTTCAAATGAAAGGAGGGCTCTTAACTATTGTCTTGGACAAAAGGGGACCATGCAGTCAAGAGGAGCCACTGCAAATGTTTATGTTATGTCTTTAAAACCTTAAACTAGACTGCCATGCCCTATCAGATACTCATCTTATGTCCAATTAGGCTTTATCATTCTAATATCATCTCCAATCAAGGAAGCAGGAAGTGTAATGAGCTGTATCGAGTTCATGGAATATTGTGAACAGGACTGAAAACATCTCACCAAGGGTCATAAGCTTGAATAAAGCTTTATGGCTGCAAAAGCATGATACCTTGAAGCAAGAGTGTGTCAATTTCAGGATGTGGATGGATTCATCCTTGTCCACTTATTATACATAAATACATTTCTGCAAACAACCCAGAAGAATATTTCAGTATAGCCTTTCTGTGTAAGAGATTTGCATCCCATGTTGCTGGTAATTTAGAGAATCCTTAAAGAATTTATCTGTGTCCCCGGTTTTCATCAATAATGGTAAAGTGTTTGCACACAGACTAATAATGGTTTGGTAATTGCTGTGACTGGAAATCTGAGCAAACTTCAGCCAGCCAAATTGAATGTCTTTTTCTTTCTTTCCTTCTTTCTTTAATTTAACCTGTGCAATGCAAAATATCCTTTCACTCTATCTGCTTTCATGGTTTTAGTTGGAGAGATCAAACATCCTCTACGGAAACCATCAAAACCAGTGCCCATCAGGACTCCTGCGGCTTGGCATCGGGCAGGATTCTTCATCCTTTACTCACACTACAGCAGAGCTTCAGTCACACATCAGTCACACTGTCCTCCGAGGCTGTGTTCTTGCTTTTCTTGTGGGCGAAAAATGCCTCAACTTTATCATATATTATAGGCTTGAGCAGATTAGAAGATCTGCTTTTCTTGACGAGCATTGCCATTAAACTCATTGCTTGATTTTGAGGTATGGCTGTGATTTTGTTAATTTACATAATTTATGCAAATTCAGCTTCACTGTAGTTTCAATAAACTGGCTGAATAGTTATGGAATATATCCTTCCAACTTTGTATCTTGCAATGTGACTATATTTTCTTCAACCTCAACACTGTTTTTTTATTTTGCGATTTTATATTTGACTCTGCGACTTTATATATGTTACTATTGCTAACTAATATAAATCCAAAGCTCCTTAATGACATAGTCAGATCATTAGCTGTTTGGTTTGTTTTCACATCAGCAGCCAATGAGCGTGCAGTTCAATATTCAAATACTCCGCTAGTGCTTGCATTTGCAGCCTCCATCTTCCCCAGCTCCACCTGTTTAGATCTGGTTTGATTTATGTATGCTATGATGGTTATTCATATATTGTAACATTTCTGTGGATGTTTTGTCTTAGTACCTGGCAAGACCAAACACCACTGTCATGTACATTACATGCTCCAAGAGTTGGCATGACAGAACATTATTTATTGTAACCATAATGTATCACAATTGCAACTGTTTTTTGCTTTATGACTGCATATCTTACAATTTCGACAATATCACAGTTTGACAATATGTTTTTTTTGTGATCATTTCTGTGAGAAACTTGATCTCAGATTAAACAAGGCCGGATATTTTCGTTCATTAAGCGTCTGAAAGCAAGTAAGCATCTTTATCCACTGTCGATGGTTCAAACATTGGCATGCATTTCTTACAATTTTCTTTTTTTTCACAGGTCATGCAACAGGGTGGGAATATTACATCAGTCCTTTAAAAGTCCTTTAAAAAGGTTATGAACCAGGTGACAAGCAAACATTCTCTTTTCAGCAGAAGATTCACATCTTCTAACGTAAAAAGATGCAGAAATGCAGATATACAGAGGTACACAGAGGCAGAATTCAGAGAAAGTCACCTATCTCTCTTGGCACTGTACTCCCTTCTTCTCTATCTCCAAAGACAGCACATGCACACAAGCATGAAATCAAAGCTCATTCTCTCTCATCTATTCTCAAGGCCTTGATCCTTTTTCAGTTTTTCACTCACATACTGCCTCATTCCTTCATTTTCTTTCATGATATATTTCTTTCTATTCTCTTTTCACTCCAAATCACTTCACTCCTCTCTGTCAAATTTGATTTATTTCCTCTAGGAATATCCGCAACAGAATTTGCACAGAATATTCAAAATCGGTCACAGTTTATAACAATATTTGATGCATATTAACATATTCTTTGTGTAAACATACGTCCAAAATCCTTGTGACTGAATGGACATCTTTGTGATTTGTAACTGAAATTTCAAGAGTACAAAGCAGTAGTATATGCAAAAGCATTTGCAAAATTTGGCCTATTGCATATAATGTTCTGCTGTCTCCACAGTATATTTACAGAAAGTCTAAAAAAAGCTCTCTTTCACACACTCCTCTTCACACCTGCATCTGCAAATTAACACAGGTCATTATCACTTATCTTTCTTCTCTGTTTCCTCTTGCATTCTCCTCTCTGCCAGTGAAATCTCACTTTTTATTTCCATCTACATTTTGAAAGCATTTCCTTCATTTTGCCACCAAACACTCCGTCCTGTTTTGCTCACCAATTTCTTATATCTTTTGCAAAGACATTCTAGGATCCCCTGAGACACAGCTTGCTGGTAAAGTGGGAAAAAAATCACAGAAAAACAAAAACTCTGTCTGCAGCAACAACAGAAGTTTCAATCAAGTATACATAGTGTTAGTTCGTTGACATGCCTTGTTCTACCTGGCATGATCCAAACTCTGAGGGAGATATTTCCATGCTCAGTAACAAAACTCTCTCAATTGAACTCACAGGAACTTATCTGTGTAAGAAGTGTACTTTTCTTTCTATTTTCTCTGCTTTCTTAACATCTGACGCCCATCCATCCATTTAATTATGCAAATTTTCGTTTTTCAAGCCCCACCCACAACTTTAAGAGAGTCACACACAATTTGCAGGTTTATCTTCAAGCTATAGCATTTAAAAGCAGCGTTCAGGTAAGAAATGTCTTCTTTTTGAAGCTATAGATGTTATTCAGTCCAGAGCAGTGAGTGATTTTCTGTTTTCATTTTATTGTTTGGGTCATAATAACAACGTAGAGAACAGGTACTATATATATGGCTGCTGTCACGTAATACACAGATCTAATATAAACATATGGTTGAAAACACATGATTTCATTAAGACATGATTAAAACCAAAAATATGTATATATGTGATACATTGTAAAGGCACAGTCCTACTGTAAAATGGGGTTGGGAGCAGAAGCTCATTTGCATTTAAAAAGAGATGCACAAAAGCAGTTTGTTTCTGGTTCTAATTAAAATAGGCATTTTCAAAATTATATAATAAATTATCTGTGGGGTATTTTGAGCTCAAACGTCATAGACACATTTTGGAGACATCTGAGATTTATTTTACATCTTGCAAAAACTAAAAATATGTGCTAATGTAGCATTACTGAACTGGAAAGGCCATTTCCAGTACCTTACATGCTTTGCATGGTTCTGAACGAGAATGAATTTTGGTTTTTAAGAATTTGGTAAGTAGAATTTTAGAGGAGTTCTGTCATGTTGCAATTTCTGAGGGTTACCATTGTGGAGCTTGGCGTGATATAAGTGAAGATTGGTCTGTTTGTTGGTTCGCTCAAAGTGAAATTTGCCAATACAGCGAAAAGTCTTGTTATCCATGTGCTTCTTGCCAACATATCACATAACATCCCTGTTTCTTGCTGCTTGTAAAAACAAAATTGCATTTACCATGGAACCACAATTTAATTAAGCTCAGACAAAGAATCATATATTTCTTTCCCGCAACGTCTATCGGAAAGTCTTCCCAGAAGAATGGAAGCTTTCAGGGATGTACCTCTCAGGGGATGATGGGAAGGATAAGATACTAATCAGCTACGGAGCTCCAGGAACATCCAGGGGCGCTACTGTGACAAACTACTTCAAGGAGCTAGCGGGCCTTTATCTGTGCTCATATAAACTCTGTTTCTTCCTCTTTTTCTTGTAAATGTGCTGTTCTTCTGCCACTTCCTGTATGTGCAAATGAATGCATGTGCATGAATCACTAGTCTAGTAAACCTTTTTTTATAGCAGTTGGTTTACACTGTGTGCAGGGCAAGATCTGTAAACATTGTTTGTAGCTTTTATCGCTTGCTATGTATGTTGTTGGATTTTCAGTTGGAATAAATTAGCACATAAACACATTGACTTAAACATGAAATTTTAAAGAAATGTTTCAAACCTATACTCTAATAATCTTAATAATAGTTAAAGTGCAGTATTATGGTCTCTCATCTTGTGTCATACTGTAACTATCCAAAACCTCAGCAGGAAAAGTTTTAAATAATCATTCACATGAACTAGTGAAATTTTTATTCACAGTCTTCTGATATATTAGCTGGAGGAACAGTGTGTTAAACTAATAGCTTGCACTTGCAAATTTGGCCTATTTATTTCCAACTGGCACTTAACACTGAATAATGTGGATTCGCTGGTTGAATTCACAGAACATGTCTGAGCTTCTCTCAGCCATCGAATGTGAACACGGTAATGCGTTTGTGCTAATGAATGTGAGTTCCTTGCATCTTTGGTCACTCTGTTATCTAGTTGCTGTGCAATAAATTAGTAGGAGTAAAATGAATGTTGTTTTGTGGCCAAATGCAACATACAGTGTTAAAGTGTCAGACACAAATTAATAATTCTCATTCCAACCTGCAAGAGCTGTTTGCAATTTTAAAAATAGTGTGACCATCGCTTACTTTAGTGTTATTTACTCTGACAGGATAGGATTGCTGTGCTTTCTACTGCCTGTGGTATTGGTGCATGTGCTTACTTTTCAACAGTGTTTGCGTGTAAAAATAAACTATAGATTTTTATGAAAAATCCACACTTCAGTGCTTGTCCTTCTTGACAGTTTCATAATGGAAATATTGATGAATGGATGTGAATGTAATTAGGCTTGATTTGTATTTGTGTTTTTAAGCACAAACCAGGTGGTTTAATTTGAGCACAGAGCACACAAGGATTTCTTTGCTGACAAAACAGTTACCAACCTTTTTCACAAGCAGCAAGGACATTCTGTTATAAGGTCATCATGAATCATTGTCAGCCTCTCTACTGTGTGTGTGGTCAAAGTGTCAGTTTTGTCCTACTGACTATTCTGTGAAAAATTTATATTACAATTAATAATCTTGCTATGCTCTCAGGGCCTATATATTGTGGCGGGAAGAATCAACGTCACCCTGGCTACACATTAGGAGCACCTGGAATTCATCAACGTGGGTCAATTGGTCTTGGCCATCTCCCCTTTAAAAGACGGCATGAAATGCCAGAAGATTGAGAACCATCCCTGAAGCTGTGAGATGTACTTACCTTGTCTTGTCTTCTGCAGCTTCGTCGACGACACAACGACCTGCACGAAAGAAGAACTGAGACAGCAGAGGCACCCCACTACCAACCTCTATCACTTACCTGTTTGATCACCCTTTGGCACAATAAATCCACCCTCCGGGGTTTACAAAAGATCTTACTTTGTTGAGTTGTTCTTTGCCAAGTTTACAATATATACAGTATATATAGCTCACTGATGAGTAGTAAAGCATCATTTACTTCAATTTAGTTTATTTTAAATGGATGTAAATATACTTTAGGGTTGTAATGCTTTAATATAATTTAATTTCATTTTAAATAATTTATTTGCTTATTCATCTAGTGCATTTGAATTTCAACAACTGCTCTAATTCAAGACCTAAATAAATAGTGCAAAACATTTTAAAACCCTGGAACCCTGGATATTAAAAACAACCTAAGTATCTCAATACAACTTGCAGATATATAATGGTTCCAGGGTGTTCATTTGAACATATGAATATATGTCTACCCTGTTCGGGATGAATATATAATTACTGCAACCCAAAACTTGTAAAAAACTTTTGACTGTCACTGTATATGAAGTGAAATCTTCTCCATACAGCTCCGAAGTTGAGCAATAAGCTGTTCAAATCTGTCTTTCCTAGGCAGGTGTAGCTGGTAATATGAGCTTTGCGGGCTTGTGTAACAGCACAACCATACTGCCCGAACAGCAGCTAATTAGCAGATTGTAGATGTTTCATGATGGACTACAAAACAGGACAGGAGCGCGAAGCCCATTGCTTAGCAACTATAAGTCAAGACACTAGGCAACTGGCACCATAATAGACACACATTTTATTTTAAACAGTTTGTAGGCCCGTATATCCAACAATCTCCATCAAAGAGGACGTTTAGCTTCTCCAAGTTATGTTGTTTTGGTATCCTCATTGTCATACTTCAGTGTGGAATTACTCAAATATGTCTTCAATAAATCATTTTGCATCCCTGTCAGACAAATAACAGTGACAGCTACACAGAGAGCGGATGAATTAGTAATAAGGAGACATACGGTACAAATGCTCTGGGATTTTCAAGCATATAATTTTATGCGGCACCCAGCGAGGGAGCCACTTTGACGGCAGACGCTTGGGATGGCTGGCACAAATATTGTTTAAGCAATGGCTTCACTAACAATTTTGCACATAGAGTTACTACTGTATGTGGGGGACAGATAAAAGTCACTTTTGTTCCTCTTGTTGACATTTGTACTACACAATACTAGGCTACATAACATAATAGAGTTAATTTTCCACAAAACATGTCATATTACAATAAATATGTCACATTATAGTGGAAATGTTTGGTGTGTACTGTACCAAGAACACAAAAGTGAAAATGTCATTTAGCACAGAGCAAGATAAATCTTTGGGTATTATTGGAAAGCATTAGGTTAGTTTAAACAATACTGCATCCAGTATTGCCAAGAAAGCTAATCTTTTTTTTTTAACAACACATTGAATCAGTCATAGACGAGATAAATATATCAACCACTCAATCTAAAAACTCTTAACACCCAATGCTCTTATCTGAAGACAGCTCACACATTCACCTGCACTGCTCAGTATTAATAATGGAATCGGAGGGAAGAAATGCCACAGTCAATATGACATTTTCCCTTAATGCTCCTAGCGGAAGTTTATATGTGAGAGCAAAACCCAGTACATAGACAAGCTGTCTGCTCTTATCACACAGCTAATGACAAAACATTTGTACCAGTGTGGTAAAATTTGGTTTTGTCCTGTTTATCTCTGTCAGCTTGACATTTTCACCTCAGAGTGTTTCTTTAAGTCTCTCTTTTTTAATGACATTGCAACACAAGCATTTCTAGAGGCATACAATTGTCTCAGCTTGTTTTCCTATCTCCGAAAAACAGCTTCTTTAATTCCTCCCATGCCTCGATTCGTTGTTAACTCTCCGACGTGTTCGACAGTGACAGGTGCTAGCAACTGATCAACTGAGCTGATGACTTCATTAAATTAAACCCGTCACTGGGTTGCTTCATTGCCATCCATGCGCTCGCTGCACCAATTAGTTTCTGTCTCTTGATGTTTTTGAGCATGCGTCTTCCATTTGCCACTATGCTGCTCCACAATTAGTGACCAAACAAACAAGATCTTGCAGCCTCAAGACAGCATCATGCTCTTAGTTTGTGGCTCAGTGAGAGCTTTGTGTGGGTGGATATTAGACTGCTGCAATCTGTGATTACAACAAATTATTCAATTATCATAACTGAAACATACTATGTAACCACCCTGAGCTGAAGAGGCTAGTTCATGAACGCAATAGTAAAAAGAAGCACCACTTTTTTCACTAGCTTCTGAACCTTGGTCAGCTGCTTGAATGAAATGCAATGAAAAAGTGTAAACTTATTAATATGCACCCTTTTGTGAAGGCTTCTGATAGTATGCAAAATTAATTCAAATAAAAAGCTCAGTTCTTTGACGCTATGTGACTCTATGATCAGCTGGATATGCCATCCCACTGATGGCACTCCCAGCAAACTGTTTGTGTATGTTTTTTGTCTGTTTTCATTCATGGGTTCTTTTCAATGAACTCTTGTCACTGCCCATCTCATACAGTATGTTGTCACGGTTTCCCATTCATGTCTCCACCCCCTTGTATGCTGCCATAGCCATTCATTTCAAGTCTCCACCCACTGACCCAGTTTCCATGTATAAAATCCCCTGATGTTTGAGTGTTTGTCATGGTTCATTGGACTGTCGTTTGGAGTGTTAGTTGGAGTTTTCCCTGTGTTTCCCTGCGTTGTATTTTTGCTGTTGTTGACCTCACCTGTTTCCCGGACTCTAACTCTCGTTTCGCTCTTTTGGATACTGTTTACCCCTCGCCTGACTCACGCTACGGACTTATTTTTGCTGTCAAAGAGTCATAGTGTCATGGAGGCTGAGAGACGGCGGTTAACGCTTCTGCCTCTCGTCTGATATGGATGTTTGCTGATGATAACCCTGCTTGTCTGTTTATGCTCTGCGTAACTCAATAAACAGCCTGCAAATAAATTTGCACGCCTCCTCGTCTCTCAGCCTCCATGACACTATGACTCTTTGACAGCAAAAATAACTTTATTAACTACCAAATTACTGCCAAAGTAAATTCTTTTAATGACATATTTTTGCTGAAAAGGTTAAAATAAATAAAAATATTTATTTATTTATTGCAGTGTATAGATTGGCTGGCTGATAGGGAGTCTGAATATCAAGCTCAATCTCAGCGCAGTTGTGTGGTCACGACTGATGTGACCTGAGGTGGCTATCATCAAGCCGTGGCTGATGAGTGATGAGAGGGGACATCTGCTCCTCATGTTCATCCTCTCACCCACATCTGGCTGACATTCAGACTAGCACAGCTTGCTGTCACACACCATCAAAGGCCTGTGGACAGGGACAGCGTGTGACATGCAAGAACAAAGACAGCCAAGTGCTTCGTACTGTTCATCCTCAGAGCGAGATACAGGGTACACAGGATCAGCGTTGGAGACTGTTTTCAAAGCCCATTTCAGAATGCACTCTGAAATTGTTTTATATGGCAGGTTTCTAGGTAACCTGCCTCAGGGGGGCAAACCTGCACACGCACTCCAGCCAACCTGACGCTCAATCATAAATCCACATACTATACTCTAAATGGAAGATAAACACTACTATATGACCATCATCAACAAATCTCAATATGTTCTGGTGCACTCTGCCACCATCAGGCGTTATTCCCATTCAAAGAATTTTGCTTCAATTAGATTTTGAATGCAGCTTCCAAAAAAAAAATATCTGAATAATATTTTTGAGCTTATGAATACAATGACCAATCATAGGCATTCAAATCAGTGTGCGCATTCGCTAAAGGAATTATGCTCACTCATGATTCTAATCAAAAAACGCAGGCTATACTTTTGTTGTAAGTAGGATATTAATTTCACAGTGTAAAAAAATTAATAAAACATGAGTGTATGTTTATATAGCTTTGTTTATGTCTGCTGCATTCTCAAAACTCTAGCCACGTGATAATACTTATAACAGGCTTAATCAAATATTACCCTGGAGGTCCAATGCACTGCAGAGTTTAGCTCCAACCCTGATTAAAAAACTCACCTACCTGTGAGTTTCTAATGACCCTTATACACTGATTAACATGCTCAGGTGAGTTTGATTAGGGTTAGATCCAAACTGTTCAGTGCATTGGAACTCCAGGGTAAAATCTGATGAAGCCTGACCTAGAATATCAAAATCTACAGCAGGTGGCAGATACTTTTCCTATTTTGCACCTAAACTTTGGAACAATCTACCTAACACTGTTCGGGAGGCAGACACACTCTGTCAGTTTAAATCTGGATTAAAGACACACTAACACACTTCTGTTATTCAAATCTGTTAAAGGATTGTTAGGCTGCATTAATGAGATCAGCTGGAACCGGGAACCCATAACACAAAATATACTTTGCACATTGTAAAAAAAAAGCCATCTATGGTAATATTAGTCTGTCTCTCTCTTATTCTGTTTCTCAGTTCGTATCCAGATCAGATGGTGGATCAACATCAAGAGATGATGTCTACGGCCCTGATCGTCAAAGGAAACCAGAACACCTAGATGACCCCCAGAGAAAAAGGGATTCAGACATACACACACACAATAAGTCCTTTACACAATCTGACATTTCTGTGTTTGAAATTGAACTGGAAATTAAGTGCTGGTTTCATCTGGCCAGAGGAGAACTGGCCGCCCAAATGAGCCTGGTTTCTCCCAAGGTTTTTTTTCTCAATTTTTTCACAGACAGGGTTTTGGTTCCTTCCCATTGTCGCCTCTGCCTTGCTTAGTTGGGGAAACTTAATTTCTAGTGATTGGCGATTTGATTACAAAGGTCCTATTTAAAATGAGCTGACCTAGACAACAACATATTTCCATTCAATAATGAAATGCCTTTAGCTGAAAACTGAGTGTTTAATCTTGTCAGTATACATTACTGACACTCTGTTCTCCAATTTGATCAGTGCTATGACACACTCTGTATTGTTTAAAGAACTAAATAAATAAAGGTGATTGATTGATTGATTGATTGAATATTGTCCTGTGTTTTTAGTTTCATTGTCCAAGCCCTGTATACAGTATATATGCTGACATCACTATCAGCTGCTTCAGAGTTCCTGTGGCTTTTTGCTGGAGTATTTTGGGTCATTGTTTTGCTTGGTAGTTGTAATTTACAGTTCACTGTCTAAATATGCAGTCATCAGCACACCTCAAGCCTACATCTCTGTGGATTCATTTTGTAGATAAACCTGTTTTTTAGATGAGAGCTTAATTCAGCCCTGAAGCTTTGAAAGCAGCTTGTTTGACCAGTGTTAGGTTTATTAAGTCATAATGAATGTTGAGAAATATTGAGCATGACCACACAGTGTGGTTCATTATTCCTGATTACAGTGTCCATGAGCTGGCTTCTGGTTTTCAGATGTTCCAAAGAGAAGATCTGGTGAATCTGAGCCACTTCACTGGAATAATACACTTTAAAACGCTAAAAGCTGACTTTCTAAATGTAGTTTATGGAAAAATAATTTTCACTCATTCTGAAATGCAGTTTTGAGATATTAGTAATTGGCAACCTCTGACATTAGGTTTTGTTTTCGCCGCTGCCTAAACTACAAGACTACTAATCCACTCATAGTTGTGACAAATCTGTGTATGCAAATGGAAACGAAGAAAATGGAAGCAAATGGAAAAACTCAAGAATGTTTCAGTGATTTGTCATCCACCTCATTACAACATGTTCCGTTTCTGTGCATTTCATTTTGTATAATGGACTTAGTCACAGACCAATGGGTGGGCTTAGTCACTCTAAATGTATCCTGGCCAGTCTCTTGTTGGAGATTTGAAACATTTCCTCGCAGTAATCACCACAGATGCCTGTTCTCCATAGTCACAGCCCTCTGACTTTAGCCCTGTTTGGATGAGACTCATTTTCTCAGAGGAGGTTTGCTTCATTTTTGTTTTACAAAACAGATATTTGTTTTTCCTCAGCATTTTTAACAACCTCCCAATATCATCTGAATCAGTTCGTACAATCACAAACATTCCATATTGATAATTGTACCAAAATAGTAATTTGGTAAACCATGTGGTTCCACAGAATAAAGAAAATCATGTAGGCTATCAATTAATCAATCAATCAGTCTCTTTTATTTATAGACCGTTTCAACGACAACATAAACAAACGTTACTGCTCATGCATACTTTTGTGGCCCTAACTTAACTTCCGCAAGACATCCCAATAGAATCAATAACATTAGCAATAACAAGTCCTTCTAGATTGCTTTATTTTCTTGATAACAAGCATGTTTTATATATATAGGTGCGCCCGATTAAACCATCAATTGTGCCAAAGCACTGAACAGTATCAAATTGGAGAATTGAGTGTCATGTTTGAAAATGACTTGTAAATGATGATAGCAGCAGGAGGTGCTTTAAAGAGGTTTCCCCGGTACACTCAAAAAAAGGAAATTAGCTGGTTATTACATTAACGCAAACGTAATGTGTAATTTTAACAAAATTATTTCAT
>JAUCNO010000943.1:3089061-3113473 GCA_032353835.1 Enteromius viviparus | reverse complement strand
GGTATAACTGTAGTTAAGGTATACCTTTCGAGTCTTCTTAGCGCGCTAAGAGACAACGTTATCGGAGAACGCAGCCCAGTTCTTTGCTACAATCTGTATTGTTAAAAGCGCTATCTAAATAAAAGTGACTTGACTTGACTTGACTTGACTTATCAGCTTAGTTATCAAACAATCTTGCAAAAATATATCATGGCTACCACAAATGTACAACTGGCAACTGTTTTCAACATTGATAACAATAAGAGATAATGCTATAAAAAAATATTACAATAATTGAATGATAGAATGAATATCTGAATGATCATGTGACACTGAAGACTGTAATGACTGAAAAATCAGCTTTGCAGTCACTAAAGCAAAGTGCATTTAAAATGTATTAAAGTGGAAAATACTTGTACAACTTCCAAGTTGTCTCATTTAAAAGTAGTTTAGATAAATACATAAAGACATTTCCATTCCCTTAGAATAATTGCAGCTTTAGTAAGCATAAAATAAATATTTCAAAAATCATCAAAATACCTTCTAAACTTCTGAACGATGCGCGTTACACATTTGGTGTTTTGTATTTTCCCCTTTTAGTTTTTAGTTTAATGTTTTTTGCTAGAAAATGACACACAAAAGAGTAAATACACAAATTAGTGTTTTTAAACTATGTCTCTGGCGCTACAAATTAATAGACCACTCCAAAACACTGCTTTTTTTGACCAGTTGTCGTTTTATGCAATTAAATGCTCTAAATTAAAATGTGTTTACTTGGGATTTGAAAGAAATATTGTCAGTAGTTCATAGAATAAAACTAAAATATGAATTGTACTCAAACACATACCAATAAATAGTTCAATCAGAGAAACTGATAATTTTGCGGTTGTTTACTTTAATGATTTTTTCTGGGGCTGTATATTTATTTTGGTAACGGGCTTTCAGAAATTCCTCAAATAAAATAAACAAAAGAAAAAATCTCAGGCCCTCCTGAGATTAACGATCCACATTTTCTAAAGGTTTTTCTGAAGAAATCTTTTTTTTTGTATCTTGTTCATGGAAAGTGCTGGACAGTATTTACAATGGCACCCAACTAGCCGAGTTGGCCTTTATTCCTGTAGCAGACTCCGAAGCCTTTGAGATTCAGTTGTAGGTGTGTGTAGCAGTCCCATGGGCTTACCAGGCCATCTGGCATGAGAGGATTGGAAAGAGCAGCATGAAAACATTCTCCCCCTGAGACCACCGTGGAGTGCAGCCATCCTGAGCTCATGCCTGCCCAAACTGAATCATTCATCAGCATGTGTGCATTTATGAGAGGAAACCATAAAGAGAGACAGGGACTTTGTATGTGTAACACCTAAAACGCAAGCCTGCAGCGTATCGGCCCCTCAGGGACCCCCCAAAATGGGCCACAGACCTTAGCGCTCACAGTGCATGCTGCAAGGGGGAGTCAGACCCTTATAACAGACACAATCATGACTGCTGGAGCCCAGAGGCTTTACTCTTGATGCCCATCTGAGTGCCACACAGCTGCTGCTCCACTATTCACCCCGCACAGCCGCCCGTGAAGACCCCTGCTGCAAACCGCCTTAGCTATTCATCTGTCTCTTCCCTCTTTTTCCTTTAACATCATGACCTAGCTTCTGTAGGCAGGTCTAGTGTGGTTCAGGTGACTATGTCTGTGAGTTTTACATTAGTCGGATGCCATCTGGACTCTTTGACAGCATAAATTTAAAGCTTTGAGAAGCCGGAAGGACAGATCCCACCACCACAGATCCCACACTTTTCAATATTACTGCACTAGACATGGGTCATCGACGTACCACTGTTACACAGACACGTTTTGTTGTGTAGTTTGTCCTCGGGTCCTTTGAGCAAGTAGCTTTAGGTGCGCAGATGGCCAAGACATCTGCTCCTCTGAAACAAATCAAGGTCAAGAAAAGTGAGTTGGGGCACTTTTTTGTTGGTTTTTAGTGGTAGGATAACTTCAGCAAGTAATAAATTATTATTTTAAATGAATAATGCAAATCTAGCGTTCACATGTACATGCTGATCATCACAGAAGCCCTTATTTTGCATGTGGTTTATGCATGATGCATTTTCTATTCTTCAGCATGAATGCATTTCCCCTAGCATACAGTATTTAATCTTCTTCTCAGCGCTGCTTTAGTCCAACTGTATTTTATACCTCTCATCTGTGTATTTACACAGTGTATATCTCTATAATATATCTAAATATGAACTTAAATTCCAGACATATTTCCCTGGGGATGCAAGTGTGAGTGTCAGATCACCTCCCCGCTGCATGATTGCTTGAAATAGCATCCATATAAATGTATTTACAAATAGATAGTTGATGAAAGGTTCAGCACCTCATAATCTGCCATCTTCAAAGTTAAATTGCACTGCTTTTACACGAGCAGAAGATAAGAGGAGCCCTTTAAAGTGTGCCGGAAGATGCAGTCTTATTTTTAGCTGATCTCAGCTCAAGACCCTGCTGAAGGAGCATGTGACTTCGCACACAAAATGTGATGATCCTCACCTTCATTTGAGAGTGACATATTCAACTGTAAGTTCCCCATCCATGGATGCTTGATGCCCTGTAGAAATCAGATTATTTGAGAATAAGTTAATTTTAGGGTGCGTTGGAATATGTAAATGTGTAAATATGTAAATTTTTGTACTTGTTATGTGTAGTTATCTTGTTTTTTGCTCACCCTAAAGCCGAATTTCTTTTATCTTATCAAAACATTTCTTCTTTATATTTTTGTGGGATTTTTCAGGATGTGTTAACGAATAGAACTTTCAAACGTCTCCTTCTGTTTAACAAAAGAAAGTCATACTTTTTGGTTGAATAATTCCTTTAATTAAACCAGAATATGTGGCTCTGTATAAATGTAGCAATGAGTTTGTGACAGATGCCACCCCAGTCTTTGAAGAAGATTAAAAAAATGTTGTCATGCACTTAATGATTTTTATTATTGCTTTTACTGCAGTGGTGAAGTTACAGGTGGAGGAGGCAGAATCTAATATCACAGTACCAGAAGATGGATCAATCCGGCTGGGCTGCAGCATTCTTCAGCAGTCTTCAAAGGATTCCCGCTTCTCTGTATCCTGGTATGTGTATCGTTTAGGACAAGAGGAGGAGGATGAGCAAGAGTGCGTCTTTTCCATCGGTCATGATGCAGTGTTTGGTAATGGCAACTGCAGCCCTACGGAGGAGCCCGGTCCAAACTCTCGCCTGCAGTTTGAACGCACCACCTCTGAACTGTACAGTCTGACCATCCAGAAAGCTCGGTCCAGAGATGCCGGCAATTACTACTGCCATGTGGAGGAGTGGCTGCTGAACCCACGCAATGCCTGGTACCGCCTGGCCACCAACAACTCTGGAGTCACCATTGTTAATGTTATGGAGCAGGGTGAGTTAATAAACCAAAGGTGGTTATCTCTACCTGGTTTGAAAATGATTAAGTAATAAATCACTTACATTACATTATTAAATTAATTGAAAGATTTAAAGTACATATTACATGTTGAAAAGGTAACTTTATTTACAAAGTAGCCTTCCCAACATTGGTTAGCACATAGTGTTCACACAGCTTTTTTTGTTGTTGTTCTTATACATATTTTACTTCCATATTAAATTGTTGTAACTCATTCTGTCCCCCTCCAGACTCTACCCTACAGTCAGTGGTTTGTTCCAACGACTCCCTGTTCTACTTCGTGTTCTTCTACCCCTTCCCTATTTTTGGCATCCTCCTCATCGCGGTCCTGCTGGTGCGCTACAAGACCCGCAGCTCCAGCAAGAACCAGGAGGGCAAGAACGGAGCGCCGCTCTTGTGGATCAAAGAGCCTCATCTCAGCTATTCCCCAACCTGTCTGGACCCCCCAGCCCTCAGCCTTCACCCCGGTTCTGTGGAGTAACAGTGACACAAACGTGACCCTGTCTCGCTCAGAGACTTGCTACACTCTCTCTCTGACTCGCTCTCTGTTTTTCTTCTCCTCCTCGTCCGTGATGAGGCCACCAGAAAGTAATCTAGGCTTCTAGCCTGGCCTGTCAATCCGTCCATATGACTGACTAAGTTGAAGTTGCCATGACTACGGTGGCTGCTGGCACCGATGCCTAGACATTCGCTTTGCTTTCTTTTTCCTGATCTTTTTTTTTAAGTATGATTTTACTTTTCATTCTTGTGCTCTTGTGCGAGAACCTTTTCTTTGAGGTGGCAGTATCCGTGAGCCTTGATGTATTTTACCCGACTGACACCAATTCCTTTCCTCTTTGTGATCGGAAACAGCAGATTCTTTTTGCTTTTTTACTCCCGTCTATGAAGTCTGGTGGAAACCATTACATACTATTTGTTATTTTGTCTGTGCATATTTTTGCTTCAGAAGACTGGAAGGTCATTGCTGGACTATGAACGTTTCTAGGGACAATGGTGTATGGATGAAGGAAGAGAATGACAATATTTTCTGACAATGGATGTATATTGATTTTGTTTGTGTGCACGTGCCACAGAACTGACCTGAGAACTGCCTTTGTTTAAATGGATATAGACTATGGAGAGCCCTGATTGCCCACAGATTCAAGGATATACATGAACCCCAGCTCATCCTCACTGCCAAAGACCAAGACAACTTCAAAAGCCACAAATTCTAAGACACTAAATTGGATTAGATCTGTGTAACGTGATGTTGGAAAAGACTTGTTCCCTCATGGTGCTCAGATGTTTCTACATGCCCTCAAATACCCCATTTTACTTGTAGGTCTCCTTGACCTTTCCAATGTTAAGAAGATCCATTTATCTCTAAAAACACCCTTATGTGTATACGAGTGTGTGCTTGTGTATACATACACAACCGTCCACACATTTGGTGAGCGTTGACCTTAGTGTCCTCGTATTTTCATAATGCAAAGTTGAATGGAAACAAAAGGGGGCATTGAAGGGCTTTTCTCTCCGAAGTTTTTGAATTTCTTGTATAAAAAGTTGTCTTGAGGGAGACGGCAGACAGGACACTGTAGACTCAAGGGACATTCTCAGTGCCAAGATCTTTTTTTCATCATACGTGCCCTGTAATGATCCAGAAGGAAAGCAGATATATAAGTTATGAAGGGATTTGACATTTTGTTTTATCTATATTCTAAGTCACATCAAGTGTTGTTGTTCTTCTCTTTATTGGTTTGTGTTTGAAATATGGTGCCCGATCTTTGAGTTACTGCTGAAAAAATTGTGAAAATTTATTGCGCAGTGTCATAACCTGTACCCTGTGAAGACCTACTAGTGTGATTTATATCTCTGAGGATTAATATAGCGTCGGTCTCCATGAACACTTCGAAAACACTGCCATGTTTTACCATTGAAGATGCTAGGATCCTCACATTTGCTCTGCAGTCCACACTAGTCCGGTTTCATTCAAGATTCAACCTCTATACTGAAAGCGTTTAGAGCTTAGCTGTAGCGTGACTGAATTTTATGTTCTTTTTTTTTCCCAACACGGACTATGAAACATAACACATTGTGTAGTAACAGCGACCTGTGGGGCTGACACCAAACTGGATGTGTCATACTTACAGACACCACTGAAGATCTTTCAACAGTGCAACTTTTCCCACAGAGTATCAACTGGATCGCTGCCGCCCTCATATGATCTCCACAGTCAACTTCGCGGCTTTTCTGTAAATTTAGATCCATTGAAAGCTTGTGATCGTCTTATTTATTGAATCATAAAACTCCTAGATAGAATACGTGAAGCTCGTAAATCTGAATAGACAGAATGTGGCAGAAATAGCAGCCAACATTTAGGTAACTATAACTTGGCTACTTGCGTGCAGTGGCCTAGAGGATTATGGGAAGTAATTCTGAACCAGTCTGAGAATCTTCATACAGATGACACAGTGATCTAGCGCTCTTTATCTACTAAATTTAGTTGAACTGTACAGTGCATGATGATGAGTAAGGGGGACATTATTATTAATGTCTGAAAGTTGTGTGTTGTGACATCATGTCAGATCAATAGCACCCTCACCATCTCTACCTTGAAGAAGGCCTCGCTGATTTGAAGCACCTGTTCAGTCATTTCAACACAGCAACTCTCAAATGTAATGCAAACTTCTGTCTGATCAATAGCTTGGCCTTCCTCAAGCAGGAGATGTGTAATGTGACATTGGGTGTGATATTGCGGTTCTGCTGTCGTTCAATCTGTACAGACTTATTCAGAACTCTAAATAGTGTTTTTGTAGTTCAACATGCCCAGCTGAATCATAATGTTCTCACAATGTTGTAAATGCATTTCGAGGGCTGCATGTCATGGCTGTGTACTGGCAGTATAGCTGCAGAAAAACAAAACAAATGACAAAAAATATTGTGTTGATGTGTGTTCAGTTCAGCCAGTGCTGCTTTTTCAAGTGGTGATTTTTATGTTCTTTTTTTTTAATTACCAAAATAGTGCACTGAATATTTAAAAAAAGAAGTTGCCATAGTTTTTTTATGCTTATGTGTTTTGTTGTACTCGGTTTAATTTTTGTTGTGTTTTTTATATCTATACTTATTTTATTAAATTGTAGCAATTGCTATTATGAAAAGGCACTTTGCTATTGTCCGTTAATTGCAATAAAACATTCAGTGCACCACAGATTGTGTTTATATAATGTATCAATTGTATTGGACCAGTTTGCAAATGTAAAGAGTTGTAGCATTTAAAGGGATAGTTTAAATATTTGCTTATCCTTTTCAAATCTGTGATTGTTAAATCCACATTGAACCCCGTTTACTCTCTTTGTTTTAACAAAAAAAAACATTTTCCAATACATCATCTTATGTGTTTCACAGAAGAATTGAAGTCTTACAGGTTTGTAATGTGAATTGATTTTGACTTTTTGGTTAAAGTAGCCCATTAAGATAAGCTTCAAAGGTTTAAATTATTAGTTACTTTCAGCTAAAGAATAAGTGAACCTTAGTGAATAACAAATTGTGTATCTTTCCATCCTTGAACTCCAGGGCTTTGCAGAGAGTGAAAAATACTGTCTCTTAAGAAGGTGAGAATGGTATCTGACATATCTTGTGGTGTCTTATCTGATCTGGTGAAGTCAAATGCTTTGGATTGTGGACTGGATGAGTCGGGTGGCTGTGGGCTGGTGTGTTATTATAGCAGGCCAGAGCTTGTTAACCTCCAGAGCAGGCAGAAGACTCACATTGAGGGCTGCTGTCCCTTCCAGCTGCTCACAAACCAGATTTAATGGTGGACAGTGGCCAGTCTGAGCATCTGTCTGTCTAAATTAGGATGTCTTGATGGAGACACCCTTTTGTGCTTTGTTTACCTAATGTTTATGATGTTCTGTAATTGCAAATTAGAGCAGTTAGTTACAGCTCCCAAATTTAAGATACAAGGAGTACAGATATTTGGCTCAAACACAATGAAGAATTTCACTTTGCTCGTTGTACTCTTTGCATGCAACATTTCACATAGGCTTCTGATAGAACCATTTAATTTGACAGTCTGAAAACAAAACATACTAATTGATTAAATGTGGTCAAAACGTTATTTAAAGAAATAGATTTTAAACATCCAGTCACCCCCAATGAAGCAAACAACAGGTTGACATGCATGCAAGGTCAAAAACATTTTAATATTCTTATCTGAATTTATTTGTTCAGCGATTCCCAAACAATTAATTTAACAATTAATTATCAATTAATTTTTTATTTGTCGATTTCATTTAAAGCAGGGTTTGTGCTCTTTTAACACTCCAAATGCGGAACATAGTGGCAAAGACTGAATTTGCATTTCATTCAGACCAACACTAAAGTTAGTAGTTTTCTCAGGTCTGCGCACGCAACAAGTGGATGAGCAATATGCTAATATATTGACCTCAACATTAAATGGCTCAGGATTTAAAAAAATCAAAACGACTCCTTTCAATGATTCAGAGTCCACTTTTACTTTTGAGAGACAATAACATTTATACAGAGTGCACAGATTTAAAACTTAAATAAACAGTTAGGGACCTAGGTGTGCTGTTTGATAGCAATCTTTCATTTAAGTTTCTAGTATCTGTAAAACTGTGTTTTTCCATCTCAAGAACATATCTAAATCGCAACTTATGCTGTCAACCTCAAATGCAGAAATGTTAATTCATGTTTTTTATGACCTCGAGGTTAAATTATTGTAATACTTTATTGGGTGGTTGTTTTGCACGCTTGATAAACATTCTACAGCTGGTAAAAACTGCAACAGCTAGAGTCCTTACTAGAACCAGGAAGTATGAGCATATTCTGTCAACACTGCACAAATTACCTAATACTGTTCGGGAGGCAGGCTAGTTTAAAGACACATCTCTTTACTCTGGCATACACATAACACACTAATACACATCTATTAATCAAATCCGGTAAAGGATTTTTAGGCTGCATTAATTAGATCAGCGGGAACCGGGAACACTCCCTTTAACACACAATGTACTCGTTGCATCGTAAAAAGAATGGCATCTACGCTAATATTAGTCTGTCTCTTATTCTGTTCCTCAGTCTGTATCCAGATCAGATGGTGTACCAGCACACAGAGATGATCTTCATCAGAGACAAGAACACCTAGATAAGCTCCATGGACAGATCTCAGGAACCAAAAGTTCTTTGCACAATCTGACATGTGCTTTATACTGGAAATTAGATGCTGGGCGTCCAGACAGAGGAGAACTGGCCCCTACTAAGCCTGGTTCTCCCAAGGTTTTTTTCCCCATTCTCTCATGGATGGGGTTTTGGTTCCTTGCCGCTGTCGCCTCTGGCTTGCTTAGTTGGGGACACCTGATCTCCAGTGATTATCGTCGTTTTGACTACAGAGACCGTCTCTGCATTTGATAAATAAACAGTTTAATCTTGTCATTATATATTGCCATCACTCTGTTGTTCTATTTGATAATGTTCAGTTGTTCAGTGCTTTGCTACAATCTGTATTGTTAAAAGCACTATATAAATAAAAGTGATAGATTGATAAACTTACACTATATGAAAGGTCATTTTCAAAAATGCATAATAGGGGCACTTTAATATTTTTGTAGAAACAGTAATAAAATTGATTCAAATAACTGCTATTGTTGTGCTAAAGACCTGATGGCTCGAATTAAAAATCATTATGAGCTTGGCATTGCAATTTCGTTATGTAGACCTTAACTAACATAGCCATTACATAAGATTGTTTTGTACATACTGCAGTACAAAGCTGCTAAATATGAATTGCATTTAGATGACATCAAAGCAAATACACATGGAGCGAAAGCCACACACCTCTCATTTTAATTTCACAGGGTCTTTAAGCTAAATCACACATGTGGTCATGTGAAAATATGACCACAACCTATTTTGCTCAATTTCTGATGCAGTGGTGTGTATGAATGATAATTAACGTGTCTGTTGTGTGTGTGTTTGTGATGGCCTAATGTGAGAAGCAAGAGGTTGTCATACAGGATAGATGGTCCTGTCCGCTGTTTCTGTCCTGTCTGCTAACCGAGCATGGCGTGACCACCAGGGGCCTGAACCAAATCACATCACACCTATCATAACTCATCCTGACTCGCCGGCTAAAACTCCATTCACCTCATGAATATTAATACTTCTCTCACTCCATGATGTATGTCGGATTGTGTTTCCCATTTCTAGGTCTGCAGGAGAAACTGCTCTGAGAATTTGTAAATACAGTCTCCCCCGCTACCCTTCATTACATTACCTGTCTGAACAGTGTCAAATCAATTTGCTGACACCACTGCCTGTGCTTTGTGTCACAGGACCTATGAAAGCCCTGAATGGAACGGGAATTACTTTCTGATGAAAGCAAACCTGTGCCACAGGTGTGTACCTTTGTGTCATTTGTAATATAACAAAAAAGTGTTGGAGAGGAGAACAGACGCCATGTCTCTGTAGGATTGCAGTGAAACACGTTTCTGGGCTTTGGGATGCACTCTTCAATAACATCCGGAGCCTGGGTCATGTGTCTGACAGACCGCATCAGAAATCAGGAAGATGGATAAAAGAATGCAGACAGATGCCATTTGAAAATAACAAATGCAAAGAGTGTTTATGTTTACGGGTGATTCAAGTAGAGTTATTTGCAGAACAAAGTATTAGTGTCTTTAATAACTTATAGCTGAGCAGGAAAGGTGTGTTTTTCTTATAAAGACTGTATAAATGTGGAAAAAAGAGACACCTGTGAAGTTCTTCAGACATGCTTCTATAATTATAGTGTTGCCTTTGTGTTTTATGAAAGCAATTAAATTATGTATTGTATGTATCTAAAAGTTTATATTCCGAAGAAATAAACATTTCACAAACAGCTTATGTACAAGATAATAAATACTCTGTCTGCCATTATCACAAAAACAAATTAAACTTGTGATACTTTTAACTTAAAGAATTAGTTTTTATATATCATGGATGCATTAAATGGATCAAAACTTATAGTAAAGACTCCATTGTTTCAAAAAACTTAAATAAATGCAGTAAATGCAATAATTTTTAACATAGATAAAAATGTTTCTAGAGCAGTTTCTTTTTATTTTACTGTATTATCAACTAAACAAATCTTTCATAATCTTACTGACCTCAAATGTTTAAACTCAAATGTTTAAAATGTTAATTCACATTAAATAGCATGTGGTGATAATTAAAATTAAGAGCTGGATCTAAACATGAATAAACATGTCTTGCATGCTATCAACTATACTATAGTTGCTGCTAAACATCACAGAAAACCTCAAGCTACCGCTGCCTTTATGTTCTCTGATATTGCTCAGTTGTTGAACACTCAACTCTCGCCCCAATCTACAGCCATCCATAATAGATGAGCTTTAAAATGTGTGGTTTTCTATGGGGGCCCAGCACCGCTTTAATGAGCTCTAGTTCCAGGCAATGTGAAATCTGAAGCATTTCAGGTGAGTATTGCTGTCTTATTCATTCGCCCCAGAGCAAGTGTTTATTGTTTACAGAGGGAATGTTCCTACCATCTCGTTTTGCTGCTTGACGTGTTTTAGATTGTGCCAAAGGGTTTCATTATTAACCTCCCCATTAAATCCAGTCTCCAGTTAGCTACTGTTGTGTTAAGTGTTATGTAAATGAAGGGTTTCATAAGAGGAAAAGCAAGGTCATTTAGATTTGTTAACATTTTATTGATTTATGTGCATCACAGTGGTCTCCACTAACCTGAGCTTCAAGTGCATGAGGATATGAAGCACATCCACACAAACCCTTCTGAGAGTTTGCAGTTGAATTTTATTTTTTTTCACTTAAAAAAAAAAGCTAGATTCGAATTGATTTATGTTCTCATGGATCCTAATTAGCAGTGTTCTCAAGAAAGAAATGCCTTTCTTTAGCAAAATTGCTGTCATTAGGCAAATGCTACTTCAGCTATACCCTTTACAGGTACGCTGCTAACCCTGTGATTTTCACCAGAGGAGGCCAAACCAAGCAGCTGAAGAAAAGTATTAGGCTACATGTATTAGAGACCAAAAACAGGAAACCCGTTCATGTGTTATAGTTTAATTTGCCTCTCTCTGATGAAAAAATGACTTAAGGCAGCCTAGGTGGTTAGCTGATTTATAGGGCTATAGCCGTTAGCATCAACAGCATTTTTTGTTTTTTTTCATAATAGAGGTCAATGGCTACTGACAGCTGTTTGGTTACCAACAAACTTCCAATTTTAATGTTAAAAATACTGATGACAGAATTTCCATTTTGCTGTACATGGCCAAAAATGCTAGTATTTTCAGACACTGATCAATCCATAACACATCAAAAGACTTAGCAGTTTAGCTTTAACGCACCATTTCACGCTCACATTCCCTCTGTCTTTCACACACTCACACAAAATGAAGAGAAGGTTTCGGGCTTGCTAAGCAGATGCATGGTGAACGATGTTCAATCAGTGCACGTTCATCAGTTCTTCTGTAATGTTGTTTGTGGTTCATTTTACACTGTTACGTTTCTACATTAAATGTTGTCCCAACAGCAAACTAATAAGCTGAGCTCTGCTTGCTCTTCTGGGAGTGGGTAATTTTGAATGAACGTGAATAAGATAATGTGCTTATAATAAATCTACTGATCGCTTTTGCAAAGAGTCTTAATGTATTCTATAATACTACTATAAATATTTCTGAAGTCAGTACTTAGATTAAATGTCTTAATAATACATACCAAACTAGTTTCATGAGGCTAAAGGAATTACCAATAGTCACTATTTGCTGAGGCAAATACTTAAGCTACTACAGTTTGTGCCTCAGCTGTCTGAATACACAATCATCTGTTTATTTCATATTTTTGGAGCATATTCTAATTTCCTGGTTCTGTCAATAAAAACAAAAAATGATGAAGCTGAGCTGTCAACAGCGTTGCATCTTTGGAGTTTCATTTTTGTTTGTCTTCATAAAAATATGTTTTCTCAGCTCAATTGGAAGCCAGTAGTGGTTCAACCTTAGCATACTTCTTCTAACACAGGTTTCAATAGAATCATAAATACATGTTTAATCTTTATTTAAGAAGGTACAAACATGCCATAAATATCCCATTCAAACATGCACATGATATGTAGCTTATTGGATGTATTTTTGATTTTGGCAGCAAAGCAAAAACAGTAAGGTGTGTGAGTATCGGTTATGTAAATGAGGAAGAGTGCAGCAAAGTGGGTCAACGTGTAAAACTCAGTAAAAAGTGTGAAATTGTATTATAACATGTAAATAATACACCGTATACAGAAAGGACTTCAACCTGGAGCTAAGGCGGTTGCTGTTTTAAGGGAATGTAATGCTTTAATATTCTCATTTACACACTCTCTTTTTGTCCTGTCTCTCATACGCTCCCCAGAGTCAAAGCCAACAATTCACTGCAGCCTGTGCTCCTCCAGGGCTGTAGTACCTCAGGGAAGCAATGAGTGAGAAGCTAAGCACAGAGAAGCTGAGAGCACTTGCCACTCTCCCTAACAGGATTATCCCTCACTGAAGGTTCTGTCTCCGCTCATGAGCGGATCACATTCTTAATAAACGTGTTACCTCACACTCTGAGCAGCCGCAGGTGATGTATATGTAGATGTGGCAGTGGGGTGGGGGGTACTCGCTCTCACCGTTAAACATGGAAACTTGAATTTGTTTCACTCTCATTGAGAGCCCGTAGCATTATGGGTAGGGCTACAGTCGCTGCAATCCCACATAATCAATAATTCATTGACTAACATACGCTTGGCTAAGTTCTGACAAACATTCTGTGACCAGCTCAAACTTCAGGGGACGTGTTTGGATTTAAAGAGTCAGTTGTTGTTGTGCTTGTGTGTTCCCGCAGTACAGTAGCTGGAAGCTAAACTGTGTTTTTGTACTTGTGATTTTCCTGGTCTTTCTGGGAGCATCTGACTCCCAAAGCGAAGCGCAAACATACTGTCTGTCTAAATACAACAATTTCGTCACTGTGTCATCATCAAAATTTTAGCTACACAGTTCTGTTTATGTGTTTGTGTTGCCCTTGAGTATGGTCTCATGCTAGTAGGCCTGTATTTAGTAGCCATCAATGACATAGTTACCTCATATAAAAGCACTAATAATATCAAAACATATCATATAATAGCACTTATTATACATGTCACTCTGTGCATGTATCTCTGTGTGTGGTTTTAGCAGTTAATAACTGCATTACTGTTGGGTTTTCACTTCACTTTAGTCATCCTTGAGATAGTAGCACTTGTGATCCTGTGTCCTTTTCATGAAGCTAAGAAATAGTACTGCTCCAGATGGCATTTCACATAATTTGACCAATCTTTCTGCACAGAGCAGGGAGAGACGATAGCTACCTGACTGATTAGAAGAATCCAGCTTCAGACGAAGTGTAGGCTGGGCAGATGCTTAATTTAAGAAAATTAGACTTTAGATACCTCTTAGATTGTTTATACAAAACAAAAAATGCTGGCTTGAGAATTACAAATACTGTCTGGAAGACAAATGGACAACTGCAGTAATGTTAATGAACTAGATAAACCTACTAAACACATTCACATTTAGAAATATAAATAAAAAGCTTTTTCATTTACAAGTATTTTATTTTATTATTTTATTTTATTTCACGGTTGTAATGATAATATATTTTATGCTTATAAATGGTACCTATTGAAAGAAATGAGGTAATGATGTAGGAGGGAAACTCAGCCTTTAATTAAAGGAGCTCTGTGAGAAGATTTTCTAAAGACATTTGGATGAAGATCATTTGAAGATACTTTTTTTGGGGTGGCTACTGGTTTCTTTTTCTTTTTTTCTACTAGAAGTGTACCGGGAGATTATTTTCATTGAAGCAAAAATATGATTGGACATATTTTTATAGAAATCCTTCATCAAACGTATGATTTTCCTGTGATTAATGGTCAGTATCTCATAATCATATTCAGAACAAAACCATTCATGTGCCCATGGCTCCACCTGCTGGAATAGCTAGCTTAAGAATACTAGTAATTGATAATATGGTCAGTTTAGGGCAACGTAACTTTACAAAACTTACCGTTGAAAGAAGAGCTTTCTCATGAATACTATATTTACTACATTTATTGTTAATGATGTACAAATGTCAGTACAGTGTTCTCAGCACGGCATTTATTGGCTACAGTGTAAACTACGTCATCAAAACTGCGACAGCGGCGGGTATTTGTGTAAAAAATGAAAGTGAAGCCGGTGATTTAAATATAACACAACGCTGTCTTAAAATGGAAAGGATTCTGTGCGAAATACACGGTAAGCATCGTGTTCTCGCCATTGAGCAGTTTTTTGTGAGAAGTTTGTGTTCTAGCAATAACAGTGACAACGTTAGCTCCAGCTGTAACGTTAGGTAACTTAGCGGATGACTTGCATGAATGTGAAAGTACAGATTAAGTTTATTTTTGTTTAACAAGACAAAGGGCTAATTCGACTTGTGTTATTCAGGCAGTACATGTTTACTGAAGACTGGTGTAAAGGAAGGACCGAATAAGGGCAAAAGTTTTTATATTTGCACAGCGCGTGATGCAACATCCTGCAATTTTACACTGTCTACAGAGTGAGTGCACACACCTTTTATATGTGCATTATAATAATATAACTAATAACTGATACACATTTAATTTTGTACTCTATTTGTAGCCACAATGTGCATGAGCCAGTTTTTGTCAGCTAGCTCTGAGTTCATGTATGCTTTTCAGGATCCCACCATCTCACTGCCTTCAGCATGAGGACTTCATGGTTGAACTTCAAACACTAATATACAATGAAAAACAGGACAAATACAAGTAAGGGTTACACTGTATATTTACTGTTAGAATGAAAATTCATATATTTCATTCATATCCCATTCGTGTTTGGAAGCACGGGTCCAGTAGAGACCATAATGGGCAATGAAGAACTATTAATCATTATATTAATACATTTAAGCATTGTGGAGCAAGCAACGATCTTCTAAATGAAGACTTCATTGTACAGCAAAGCAGAGATGAATTCCTAATCGAACAGTCTGTATTTTGAACATACATCATATTTTTGGGTTAAAATAACACAATATATATTTATTTGTCATAATTTAGGTTCTTGTGGTAAAAAATTCAGGAATACTTTTTGTACATCATTTTTCTGAGCATAGTCGTTCTAATTGACTATTACATGAAACAATGAAAGGTAAGGGATTTTAAATCATACTTGCATTAATACTTTATTTGTTTGATAATCAGGTTGTTTTATCGCTGTATACATGGAAAATCTGAAGGACAAAAGTGGTGTGGTTGTGTTCCATGGAAAGAGGTACACATGTTTTATCTAAAATTATATGAATTTTTTTTTTAAAGTTAGCATTTTTAAAGCTGCAATATATTGTGCACTTTTTGTTTTTAAAATGATCAATTTACAATTCACTACTACCTTCTTGCAGAAAGACTCTAAAGAAATGACTGATTTGTCAAAGAAAGACCTTCAATCCTCAAGCCTCACTCCTGTCAGAAACCCTTTCAAAGTCAAGACCAAACAGGACAAATCTTCAGAACGCAAGAGGGATCCAGATTCTGAAAAGGCTAGGGGGGAGATCAATGGTGATAATAAACACATGAACGGTAAAGATCATAGTAGTGATGATAAGAAAGAAGAGCGTTCCAAGAAAACAGAGATAGAAAGGAATAGCAACAATGGGTCAGATGGTCAAAGCGGATTGGACAGAGAGGAGAAAGACTCAGAGTCTTGGAGGAACAAGAAACTTCCTGCTGGGATGAAGATAAAGAAGAGAGTGTATGATGATGAGAGGCTGAGGAACACAGAAGAGGACGAGGCATGTCCTGAGAGCCCGAACTCTGAGAACGAAAATATACCAGGACCGAGTAAATCTGAGACGAGCTTCAAACACCAGCAGGAGAAGAAGCCTTCAAAAACAGGCGGCTCTGCACTGAGCTCTTCAAAGGTTTCATCTGGATGTGATAAGAAAGTTTCAGAAGAGAATGAAACAAAGGACGGCCACTCAAAAAAGCAAAGCGCTGATAATTTAAAATTGGTAACAGATAAAACTCAAAGCCTGCAGAGCAAGAGCAGCTCACCTTCATGCTCCACATCACAGGATGTGCCAGTTTCTGAAAAACCCACAGCACTTAATGTTCAGAAGACCGTCCCAAACCAGAGTCAGGATAAGGACCCGAAAGGCATAGCACGGTTCGGTGAGTGGAGTGATGAGGAGGATGATGTTCAGCTAGTGTCGGTACAGCCTCCCACCCAGCAGAGCTCTCTGACTCCAGCAGCACCTGTTCAGAAAACGCTCACCTCTTATCCTGGTTTCCAGTCTGCTTCTAAGGTCCAGGGTCAGTCTGAGGACCCCCGGGCCCTCCACAGCCAACTCACAGCCCAGCTCAAGCAGAAGAAGGTTACTCATCCCTTACTGTTTTCTTGTTATTTCCAGTTGATGTTATGGTTATGATGCATAACAAATATGATTCATCCGGTTATGCTTAAGATTTAAGACTCACTATATGTGCTCTATCTTTCCAAGGCCACTCTTTCAGTGGTGAATGTGTCAGCTCTGCCAGATAAAGGGGAGCGTTTGAAGAGTCAGGTGAAGGAGCTGGAAGATGCTCTGGAGTCTCTGAGCCTGACCACAGTTTCTCTCTCAGGTGAGATATAAGTTATTTAGTATACATGACTTGAATGTACCTCTTTTATTAGGAGTATGTTATGTCTTTTTTTACCAAATGAAAACTTATCTTGTTGTTTTCTGAGGGAAGCGCTACCATTGAAAAGTATGGTAAAATAATGTTTTATTATTATTAGATCTGTTTTTTTAATCTTTACAAAATCATGTGGCAAAAAAATTGCAAAAAAAAACAAAAAAATAACAGGAAACAATGTTGTATTTAGAAACCCTGCTGATCATTACTCATGACTTTGACTTTGTTTTTTGATATGCTCCCTAAAACATAATTCTTCCTAAAATAGATGTTTATTAATGAATAATATTTCAACTTAATGACCTCATACTGAGGAAATAGTGAAGAAAATCAAATGAATCATCTCACTGTTTAAATATAGAATCCCAGGATAAAGACAAATCAGAGGCCGAACATAAAGCAGCACACAGCCATTTAAATCCTTTCAGTCGTCCTGGAGGCACCGTCCTCCTGTCCACAGCTCCAGCACCCATGATGAAGGAATCCTCTACTAACTCACTGGGTCTGAACCTGAGCCAAGGATACTCCCAGATGTTTGGAGGTATAATGTTTAATTTCATTCTTCTCCTATAAATTGGTGCTTTCTGTGCCCATTTCATTAGTAAGTGTATTGATGTACTGATTTGGCCGGTTGTCTTTACAGTGAATCCTCAGAGCCAGGCTTTCTATGGTGGAAGGATGAATGAGAACAGACTACTGGCAGTCCGTAATGCCACCACCGAGGCCATCGACCATCTGCACGACTCGCTGGAGTCCTGCCCTACAGAAGACACTGAGGCACCAGATCCTAAGGGAATCAAGGTAAGCCAGTTCAGGCTTTAAATATTATAATATATTACAATGCCATCATAGTCAAATTTACATAAATTAAATTATGCAGCTGTAAAAGAGTAAAAACCTCATGATCAGAACTGCAAAATATTTGAATGTAGGACGGTATTTGAAAATGTGGTAATTGTCACAGTGATAATCATAGATCTTGGACTGTAAAATAAATGTGTAAATGTATATGTAAGTGTAAATGCAAACTAGTTCAGTATATAATATAATATACCACTTGTTCAATATAAGAAGTTTTTTTTTAAATTCATTAAATTATATATATTTTTTTTTCCCCAGAATAATTTGTTGAATAGTTAAATTATACTATTTTAGCTGGATTGTTTGTCAATAAAGTGACTGTGGCACTATGATTTTATCTCACTAGGTGGAGCTGTTGCCTCATCAGAGGAGAGCTCTGGCCTGGCTGCTGTGGAGAGAGACACAGAAACCATGTGGGGGAATTTTGGGTAATGTTCTTAATTTTGATTAAGGTTTTGATTAAATTTGATCATTTAGATATGCATATACATTGAATATATGTAAGTTTATTATATATAATTTGTTTTATTTATTTTACAGTTATTATAATGAATATTAAATTCTATAATCATTTTAATAAAACATACAAAATATGGCAGCACCTAATATATAGGCACAATATAGCTACTCTTTGTTTTCTGTCACAGAAAAAATGTACAAAAAAATTTAGCATTTATGAAATTCTACAGTACGGACCAACATCCCACTCCTCCTGTGAGCCATTCAAAGCCGCTGAGCAATGGCCTTTCAAAATAATAATAATAATAAAAACTGCGTCAATGTGTGATAAAATAATTGTCAGCTTTAATTAATTAATGTAATAAGGACACATTAAATTACCCAGCCCTAATTTAAAACCTTACCGGATTTACGTTGTTAGTAACTGTGGAAACATGTCAGTCTATGAAAAGGGTTCATTAATTGTGTTTGGACTTAATTTTTATTTCTTTTTCATTAAGCTGATGACATGGGGCTGGGAAAGACTCTCACCATGATCTCCCTCATTCTGACTCAGAAAAAGAAGGATGAAAAACTGGAGGAATGGATCTCTAAAAACGGTATCCATCACTAATTAATAGGTCACAATCTTAGATCTTTAATTTGTGTATGTTCATGTTTTATCTGATTAGAGCGTTTTCCCTTGTCTGCTGTTGTGTTCAAGATTTTGTGTCATGATTACAATCCTCAGATTCAACCATAGTGCCTTCTCAGGGGACACTGATCATCTGTCCTGCTTCTCTGGTGCATCACTGGAAGAAAGAGATTGAAAAGCGTGTGAAGAGTAGCCGCCTTAGTGTGTATTTGTACCATGGCCCCAACCGACAGAGGAGTTCAAGCGTGTAGGTCGCACACTAACACTGATATTCTTTATTAATGCATTGGCAAACAAATGTTACGAAGTATCCAAATACTTTTAAAGGGTTACTGTACATAATTGTTGGAATCACATAGTTTTTTGTCTTTTTGTGTCTCTCACTTTTTCTTGTACTTGTCATTTTGCTTAACCTGTCATCTTTCCAATCTGTGCCTCCACCAGCCTTGCTGAGCATGATGTTGTGATCACTACATACAGTCTGGTGTCTAAAGAGATCCCAGTGCAGAAGGAGGATGCTGAGAAACCCTCTAAGGACTCTGATCATGTGGTATGAATAGTGACCTCAACATCTGAATGATTCATTTAATTAGCAAAGATGTTTGAGGGCCTGGACTTGTTTTGTTGTACCGGTTGTTTTTTCTTCTCGTTTTAGGCCACAGACATGCCTCTGTTACGTGTTGCCTGGACACGGGTGATTCTCGATGAAGCTCACAACATTAAGAACCCAAAAGTGCAGACATCCATGGCAGTGTGTAAGCTGCGGGCCCGATCCCGCTGGGCTGTTACTGGAACCCCCATTCAGAACAACCTGCTGGATATGTATTCACTCCTCAAGTACGATCGGCTTGCCAAATAAGTCTTTCACACTGAACAATTTCTAGCTATTCAAGACACATTACACCACAAATTTACCAATAACAATATCCCACAATCTCAAGCAGGCATCACACATGTATGGGCATGAGGCAGCACATTTTTGACATTTAAATTCATTTTGTTTTTGTGTGTCTTGGAGAGAGAAAAAAAACATACCTTTTTCTTTTTGTCATGCACTGCAGGTTTCTGAGATGCTCCCCATTTGACGAGTATAAGCTGTGGAAGGCTCAGGTGGATAATGGCTCAAAGAGAGGAGGAGAGAGATTGAACATCCTCACCAGAGCTCTGCTACTTCGCAGGACCAAAGATCAGCAGGACTCTACTGGAAAACCACTGGTACACACACAAACTCAATGTGTATTTCTCATAGATTTGACATGATTTAAAAACCTCAAGGATTGAAAAGCTGGAAAAATGTAAGAGCATTTTAAACTGTTACTTCCAGGTCTGTAAATGAATATGAAATCACAAATGACACACATTTATGGAAATGTATTGGTAATCTGAGGAATCCTGAAACATCTGTGCTTTTGTTTCAGGTATCTCTGCCTGATCGGAAATGTGAGGTTCACAGGTTAAAGCTGTCTGAAGATGAACAGGCCGTATATGATGTTGTGTTTGCACAATCCAGGTATATCATCTCACTGAACATCCATCTGTTTGTGTATTAATTTCCATTTCTTGATGTTTTGTGTGCATGGTGTGATGGTCTCGTCTTTTTTCTTCTCAGGTCCACTCTGCAGAACTATCTTAAGAGACATGAAGAAGGAAACACTAAAAAAGGGGAAAGTAGTAATCCTTTTGAGAAAGGTAAGCAGTCTCTTTGACATCACCCCATACTTGCATTAATAAGCATCTGTTTTTCTAAATTAAACTAGTCTCATGTTTTCAGTTTAAAGTGTTTGTTTAAATTCCTTTCTTACTAAAAAATGATATTGTTCTCAGGTTCATTACAGTAGTCTGTGTTTATTGAATGTAAATCATTTTCTGTACTGAAGTTGAGAACCACTGTGCTAGACAGAGTTAACAAAGTTAAAACAGTAAAGTTAACTTGTGTGTGAATGTTCATTTACAAGTATGGGGGAAAGAAAGGTGATTAAGAGCTTGTTTGTGTCTCAGTTGCCCGAGAGTTCGGGATGTCTCAGCAGGAGCCACTGTCTTCCTCTCAGCAACCTCAGGCCTCCAGCACCATTCACATCCTGTCACTGCTGCTGCGTCTCAGGCAGTGCTGCTGCCACCTGTCTCTGCTCAAGAAGGTGACATTTCCTCTCTTTTTATCACACACTCTTATGACACACTTTCACAGTGTGTATGATGTGGTTTTTTGTTTGTTTTTTTCCCCCCCAGACTCTGGATCAGTCGGAGCTGCAGGGAGATGGTGTAGCTCTGTCTCTAGAAGAGCAGCTGTGTGCTCTGTCTCTGTCTGAGCCCTCAGACTCTGACCCTAAAGACACTGTGTCCCTCAACGGCAGCCGCTTCTCCTCTAAGCTCTTCAAGGACACTCGTGAAAGCACTAAGGTGAACATGTCCTCCTGCACCTTGCTGTGTACCTTTTTTCTACACCCTATGACGGATTGAACACACTATTTTAGTAACTTCAGGGGGAGTGACTATGTTGTTTTAAAGTTCCATGCAATAATCTGGGAAAGAAATATAAGTGATTTTAATTCAATATAAAAACAGCATATATTAAATGATTTGTTTCGGTCATTATGAATGCAAGTGGCACCCACAATTTTAAACACCGTAGACTGACTCGTTCAGAAAAAGGTGAAAATTGGGCATATGTGTCATGCTCTTTGTGATGTTATTTATTTATTTCAGATTTCTGCTATTCTGACAGAGTTGAGAGAAATTAGGAAGAAAGATCAGAAAAGGTATGTCAACTGGATTTTCAATATCTTCTGATCTTCATCTGGGTCCTATCCATAGATCTACATGAATATTTCCTGTGTGTATAAAACTTAAATTGACCCCCAGTTTCACAGACAAGGTTTAAGCTAGTCCCAGACTAAACTGCATGTTTGAGCTGTCTCAGATGAAAATATCTTGCCCTGACAAAACTTAAAACATGTCAGTGTCATTGTTCTGTGTTAAGATGCACACCTGTAATATTTTCTTAGAAGGCATTTTTGTAAAAGTTGCATAAATTTCTTAATTGAACTAATGCCTAGTCCTGGCTTAAGCTAAGCCCTCTTTGTGAAACCGGGCCTAAGTGTAGTACTGCTTTAAATTGTTGTTGCCTTTTTCTCTGAAAATGAAAAAGTTTTCAGTTTAGATTAAAAGGTTATTTTTATTTATTTTTTATTATTACTACTTCATTAACCCACTAAAATGTCATTCAGTCTAACATGACACATTGAAAGAAAATTACTTTCACCCCAAATACTAATTAGTTAAAAATGTACATTTTCTAAATTTGCCACTATCCTAGGTTTTGCTCATTTATTAGTGAGATTTTTTAATCTTATTTAAAACACACAAAAATGTAATGTTTCCTTATTATTTTTTATATTTTAATATGTACAAGTCAGTAGAAGCATGTCATTTGAACTTGTTTAAACATTTTGCTACACTGAATGACAATGTATCATTATTTCAACCAAACTTTGACTTTTTATTTTGCAAAAACTTATTTGAAACCTTAAAGTAGACACTTCACTTATATTTAATGTGCTTTCTATGGACATAACTTAGAAATCACTTTTCATCACTTTTGTGAATTTCTTTTGATGTGGAGGTCTTGGCATCTTAATTCTTATTTTTTTTACACATAATTCTTCGCAATTCTGTTTTTGTTTCCACCATGGAATAAAAAATAAAATGAAATTGCTCATTTTTCTCACAATTCTGACTTTCTGCTCTCACAAATGAAAGTTTATATCTCACAATTCGGAGAAAAAAAGTCAAAATTGTGAAATAAATGTTTTCTGCTTTAAATAATTTTTCTTCTAAGTTAAAAATTGGTTATGTTCATGATAAACTTCATGCTTCTTTCTGTACAACAGATTTTTTTTTTCCCATTTCTAGCAGCATAAACGGTGAACTCTCCGTTTAATCAGCAATCTAAGACAAGACATACATTCTTAGAACTCTTCACACAGCTCATATCACTGATGATATCTTTTATTGTGCAGAACCATTCAGTATTTTTTAAACCAAAATCGATCCATTCATGGTCAAACAGGTGCTAGACAGCTCCTGCTAAATCTCCTCAAAGGATGAACGGAACATCTTCAAACATTCACACACGTCTCAATGCAATGGTTACCAGCTTTCACCATTAAAAAAATAAAAGTATAAACAAAATGTAAAAATTAAAAAAACGACAACTACTTATACCACCATAACGTAAAAAATATGGGTCGTGCAAAACTGTGAGGTTGATGTGAATCTGTTCTGTCAGTAATACTGCATGTTGGACTACTGCATACGTGTGCATTCACATATATGTGTGAGGATGTAAACCGCAGGACTATCACAGCGGGAGTGTATGAGTTTGTCGATTTCTGATATTGGCAGAATTTACATCCATCACTATAGCATTTGTAGTCTGGAAACATGGCAAATTAAAGTAGAATAAAAAATACTAAAAACATACGTACATACAAAAAGATGTGTGGCAAATCAAAGAGTGCATGCACACCACACACACACACATACATACAAAGAGTCCAGCTTCATCGTATAAAGCGACTGACACTTCCACATGAACATGTCAATAATACGACAACATCCACAGTCAGAAAGAGAAGGAAACATTACAGACATGTATAATATGATAACAGCATTACATCATTCGTAATAGTGTAAAGAAACATATAAAAATACAAAAATAGGACAGTTACAATATGAAGATATGAGATACACAGACCACAGCTGCAAACGTAACTTTAAACTCCCTTGTTTCTACTCAGGTAGTTGCCACTAATTTGTAAACCAAAACGGTTTTCCTTCATGTCGTAAATACTTTCTGTGGGTTTGGCCTGTTACATACACACAACACACATACAACACTTTCTTTAACCCTTGTGTGTCCTTAAAGGCATTTTTGCCTGATTTCTTTTTTCTTAACATTTTGGCTGTGTTATTGCAAACAACATAAATGTTGTAATGTGTCAAAAATGTGTATTTTTAATTTTCTAATTGAAATATTTTCCTTTCAGAAATATATTTTACTCTAGGAATAAAAATTACACTTGGGGCCTAAAGGACAAAAATGCTATAAAACGGCAATATCTAAAGGAGCCGTATGTAAGAAATGTATTGTAATAATCATCAAATGTCTCTGTTATGTTCAACAGGCATTAAGAAAACATGTTAATTAAAAGTACTCGTATCGCCAACAGTAGTAGTACAGCCTGGATATTCTCGTTTAAAAAGCGCAGTTGCAGCCCTCAACTGATGTTTATGTTGTCATTC
>JAUCNO010000943.1:3067868-3079626 GCA_032353835.1 Enteromius viviparus | reverse complement strand
GCGAGGCATTGCCGCTCCTGCGCTGCCTTGACCAAAGTATTCACAACGGCGCTGTCAGCAAGACTGACAGACTGTGATACTTCTCTGCAGCATGTGAGCGTCACAGTTCATGTGTTTATAGGGTGTAAGATGAATTGCGGCAATGTTGCGTGCACTGACAGTACCGATGGTTGTCGTCTTGCCCCCACTTACGTCCAACAGACAAGAACTGTTTATAAGCCTCTTATTTTTGACAGCCCTAAAAAAAATTATAGCAAGTTTATGTGCATGTTCAAACTTGGCAAATTCAAACTCCTGCATTTCTCATAAATAACTATGCAACACATTTGAATGCTCTACTGAAATGGTCTGAAATGATTAAAAGATGATTTCTTGGGTGAACTATTCCATTAAACTTTAAGTAAAATGTACTCTTCTGATATGAGGCTTATTCGTTTGTGTTTCTCAACTGTTTCCACTGACCTTCAGGGCAAATATTGTAGTGCAGTGTGAGAACTGGTGGAACTTGGCCAAGCAGTTTGCCAGTCGCAGCCCTCCCTTACATATGCTGTCCAGCACAGTCCAGCGGACTCTGATGAAAGCCCTGGTCCTGGGTGGCTTTGCTCATATGGATTCTGACACCAAACAGCAATACTGGGCCGAGGTGAGGAGAGAGAAATATTTGGAAGATCGAACATGATTGCTAACGTATGACGGTGTTTTAGGGCCATGTTAAAAAACAAAAATCTGAATGCAAGATTAAAGTCACAATATTTGAAGAATAGTCTAAATACTTTGAGAATAAAGTCCAAAGACTACGACAATAAAGTTAATAAATATTTTTAAAATAAAGCCAAAATGTTATGAGTTAGAATATTTTGAGAATATATTAGCCTCAAAATCTGTCAGTTTTACAGCGAAATATAAACAATGTCTTACAGTAATGTGTTTTTCTCACTGGTGTGACATGACAGATGGCTTTAGTCCACATTTAGCCTTTATTCTTGTCATTTTCACTGTATTATCAAAACATTTCGACTTTGTTCTTTAAATAGTATGACTTTAATTTCGTAATTTTAGATGCTTTATTTTTTAACTCTGTGTTCTCATTAGTACGATGGTGTTTTAGTGCAAAGTAAAGCATGAAGCATGGCCTCATAAATCTTTGTCTCTTTCTGTCTGTGCACTGCAGGTATTGCATCCACTCCAGCAGCGCTTCCTCAACCTCATTAACCAGGAGAACTTTGCCCAGATCTGTCAAGAGGAAGCTGTGAAGCAGGAGATCGTAGCCACTTTAGAAGCTCTGTGCGGCATCGCAGAAGCCACGCAGATCGACAATGTGGCATCTCTCTTCAGCTTCCTTATGGACTTCCTGTCTAGCTGCATCGGCCTGATGGAGGTCTACAGAAACTCACCAGAAACGGTCAACCTCATCATAGAGGTGTTTGTGGAAGTGGCCCACAAACAAATCTGCTACTTGGGAGAGGTGAGACATTAGCGCTTGCTTTGATTTGAAGTTTTTGAATGTGTGCTTCCTGAATATGTTTTTCATCGCACCACGTCTTTGTCTCCACAGACCAAGTCTATGAAACTGTACGAGGTGTGCTTGACGCTGCTGCAGGTTTACTCCAAGAACAATCTGGGGCGCAAGAGACTAGATGTAGCCGCAGAGGAGGATCAGTACCAGGACCTTCTGCTCATCATGGAGCTCCTCACCAACCTGCTCTCCAAAGAGTTCATTGACTTCAGTGACACTGGTATGAGCATTCTGTCAAGATTCAAATCATTTGTGAGTGTTTACATGAGGCATGAGGAGTGACCGTGTTTTTTGTGCAGATGAGGTGTTTCGTGGGCAGGAGCAGAGCTCTGGTGCTGGGCGAGCAGTATCAGCTGCTGATGTTGTGCTCTATGGGGTGAATATTGTGTTGCCCCTCATGTCTCAGGACTTGCTTAAGGTAAAATTTAACTTTTGAGATTGATTAAAGATGCTTTTATATGTTGTGTTTTGTTTAGGATGCGCTTCTGTTCTGAAACACTCTTTCTTTCTCCTGTACCCAGTTCCCTTCTCTGTGTAACCAGTATTATAAGCTCATCACCTTCATCTGTGAGATTTTCCCAGAGAAGATCCCTCAGCTGCCCGAGGAGCTCTTCAAAAGTCTCATGTGCTCCCTGGAGCTCGGCATGACCTCGTATCCTTGTTGTTTTTGTGCATACAGAAGACTTGCATTATTTAAAGTCTGTGCTTGCATTTTATGTTTGATTTTCCTTGTCGAGATTTGTTGTTGAATTATGGTGGGTGTGGTCTAGTGTTTTCCTTAACACGCACTGCAGGATGAGCTCAGAGATCAGCCAGCTCTGTCTGGAGGCTCTATCCCCATTGGCTGAGCAGTGCGCCAAGACACAGGAAAAAGACACACCCCTATTTATTGCCACACGACATTTCCTCAAAGTGAGTCACAAGATATATAAACCATGTGTTTTGGGTTTTTAAGAGATGATGTCTGTTGCCATTTACAAGGGTTTAACATATCGAATCAAAAATGCAGTAAAACAGTAATATTGGCAAATATTGTTACGATTTACAAGTTTTTTAGGTTTTAATTTTTTTCATAGAAAAATAGAAATTTAGTAGTCAGGACTCAAAAATGATTGTAAAATGATTGTAATTTAATCAGCCCTGGAATGCTGCTTCATCTTTTTCCTTAAATTGGGATGTATTTTTAGGATTCTTTGATTTAAAAAAAAAAAAAAAAGTCTTTTGATCAATACATTTTTTACCAATTAACTTCCTAACATCCTTGTTGAATAAAAATGATTTCTTTCCAAAAAAAAAATCTTACTCGCCTCAAAAAGAGCACATAATACAATGACAAAGTAGAATATTTAAACGCATCTTAGCATGAAAAAGCGTGTTTTATACCATCTACCACTGAATAAATGTTTTTCTCACAAGAATGTTTTCAGTAATGAGATTTTATATCTCACAATTCTGAATCTTTAATTGTACATTTCAATCTTACAATTCCTTAATTAGAATATTGAGGTTTTATCACAGTTCTGAGACAAAGTAGAATTCCTAAATGTTAATTAGCAACTGAAACAAAAAAAGTCTGAATTGTGAGATTAAGTGTCGCAGTTGCATTTTTTTTTTTATTCAATAGATGTGGACTAGCATAAAAAGACTGATAAATATGTCTGTATTATTTCTTGTCAGTAGTAATTGAGAGCTATTGGCTTATGTCAGTGATCTCAGAATGGTCATGTGCTAATGTCACTAACCTTCACTGTAATATGTAATTGTCTGAGATTAATACACATGTATACAATGTACCTTCCTGCCTAGCTGGTGTTTGACATGCTTGTGCTCCAGAAGCACAACACAGAGATGACCGTAGCAGCTGGAGAAGCGCTCTATACACTAGTGTGCCTTCACCAGGTACCTTCATGCTTACTGTATGAATTTAAACTGAACGAAATGCACAATGTTGTGATGTGGAGTTTGATAAGTGATGGTGTTTGTCATAGGCGGAGTATTCAGAGCTGGTGGAGACACTGCTCTCCAATCAGAGGGACGCCGTGATCTACCAGCGGCTGGCGGACGCGTTTAACAGCCTCACTGCCAGCAGCACGCCTCCAACCATGGACCGCAAGCAGAAGGTGGCCTTCCTAAAGAGCCTGGAGGAGTTTGTTGCCAACGTAGGGGGGCTTTTGTGTGTCAAATAAGCCACTTCCTCAAAATAAGTCTCCCCTCTCCCACTCAGAGAAGCCTTTCACCATGGCAAACCATGGAGATGCTGAGACGCCTCTGGGCCTTCAGACACATGCCTCCAGAGAGGAGAGAGGCTGGCGAAGGCCAAGAGGGGACGGCCGGTCTTGATCGTCTCAGTCTGACCTGACCGTTGTTTACTTTGCCACTGAGAGCTCCTCGGATGAACATTTATGAAATGCAGAGGGGTGATCTTTCTAAAAACTGACCCCTTCCTTCCCCTTTTAGACACAAACACACAAGTCTTTTGCAGACACTTCTCCTCGAGTGCCTTTGTATGTGGTTTCTAACAGCTCGGATCCAGCTGTGCCCTCGGCGACAAAGAGCGCCATGTCGTACTGCTATCACGGTGACTAGGATTGTGAGCTGTGGTTGCCTTGATAATGAAAAAGCCTTTCCAATGAAACTAATTGCAGAAAGGCCCTTTTGGAAAACCAAATCACTTTTGTGTTTAAGGTTGTATATATTTTCAAAAAAGACAAAAAATGAAAGCGTTTAAAAGGACTGAAAGGTTTTTATAAGAATATAGTTGATGGAACTTTCTGATCATTTTTTTATTGTCACACAACATCACCAGGAGGACAAGGGGCTAGTTTGAATTTTTCTTTCTAAATGATTTGAATGATTGTAGTTTTACTCTTTGCCATTGTCATTTGGCCCTGATCGCAGCAGTATGACTGAAAGCGTTCTCAACAAAAATGCAGGTCTGTTAAATTATGATGGGACGTTTTTCTCAAATGAGGTCTTGTTTTTCAGAATCAACTTCAACAGTGTTCCACTTACACTAGCGCGCGCGCACAAACTCAGAATTGTGGGACAGTCGACGTTGCTGTAGCAATAAAATACCAAAAATTACGATCGAGGGATGTCAGCTGTTTTATTTAGGGCATTTGATTTCCATTGACTTTATTTCCATTGTTAAAAGCACTAATTGTTATTTTGGAATGTCTGAAATGATCTGTAAAGTGTATATAAACTTGCTATAAAAATTGAGTTGTCTGTCTTTGTCTATATTTTTTAATAAGTTGAATTGTTTGAATCAAATATCTGGTCTGGAAATATACGCGCATGTTCGCGTTTGATTTGATGCGACTGCGCTCGGCCACCGTACCGCAAACACGTGTGAAGCTGTTCTGCTGTTTTAAGTCGCTGCCTAAGTGCACACTGCAACGGCATCGTTCGGTGGACTGGTAAGTGCAGTAAGGCTGTTTAAAAGCATAAGTTGTTTTGCGACCGTTAGCCTCATGTTTGAACGAGCCTTATAATGCTGAATGTTTAACATTACTCGTTCCCGTGTTGATTTATAATGAAGGCTCTGTTATCATGAGTGACAGCGACGATGATGTGCCTGAGCTCTCCGCGGCGACTCTCGCAGCTCTGCAGGAGTTTTACGCCGAGAGCGGAAGAGGGGGACCGGAACAAAACTCCATCAAGACCGAGAAGTTCTCCGTTGGTGCTGTAGAGGAAGATTGGGTACAGTTGCATGCATTAGAAGTGCCTTGATTTGTTGATTGTTATATTAAATATTTGTTACATACAACAAGTAGCGTGTATGAATATCCGAGATGAGTAACCAGCTCGTGTGTTTGTGTGATCAGCGCATGAGTCAGTTCTGGTACAGTGAAGACACGGCTGTCCGGTTAGCAGAGGAAGTCATGCAGCAGGCTGGAGAACGTGGGAGGTTGGTCTCAAGCGCATTTTGGGAAGATTTCAAATGTGCGCAATCGTTTTGGCTCGTGTAGAAAAAGTGGTCAGTAGTAGCGATGTTGTGTTTACCACTGTCGATTCGCAGTTTCTCAATACACCAATAGGAGGCGACAACTTACTGTGCCGTGAGAGAAAACATTGACCACGAGCTTGAGGTCTCTGCAGAGCAAATGTGGGCGTTTCTCAATTTATGGGCATTAAGGGCATCCCCCTGACCTAACCCTACCCTCACTATGACGTCGGCCAATCAGTAACATGGTGTAAAACGCCCTGATGTGGTAACTCCCATTACAGTTGCTGCAGAGACCTATACTTGTTGACCACAGGCATGAAAAAAAAAACATTTGTGTAATTAACGTTTATATGTGACTGATTTAATATCAGAAAATACTATTGATTCCGTTCTTTTTGAAATTGTGAAATTAGACCTCCCCTTCTACAGGATTCACATTTGGATTGAATTCTTTGGATTCGAAACACAAAATTAAGTCAAAGTGAGACTAGTCACCAAGTGTGCTGTGAGTTTAAAATAAATCAGTCTTACTCAGCAGCAGTGTTTGGGGGTAAGGTATTACAAGTAATGTGAGTTACGTAATAATATTATTTATTACAAGTAACTAGTAAAGTAACGCATTACTTTTTAATTTTAGAGTAACATTTACATATATTAACATATAACATATATTAACATTTAATATAACTTAATATAGTAATTTAAGAGTTACTTTTTCAAAAAAGTAACGCCAGTTGACTGACATTGACTGACAAGTCTCCTGACATGTTGGGAGAAATCAGAAATACCGAGCATTGAGCATGCTGTGTGTAACCAGTGTAGTTCTAGACTTAATGTTAATGTGCATTCATTCATCTCAGTCTCAAAAAACAGATTTAGTATTCATCAAAATGAATTAAACTCAGAATATGACGCAAACCTTCAACCATACTTACAAGCAAAAAATGACTCTGCTTCATTGTTTTTTTTTTTCTCCTGTATTCTACTTAACAGATGTCAATTCACTTTTAATTCAGCCTGAGGTTTATTTGTGACACTTTTTGGTGTGAAAGGGCTTTTACATTTGCTATAAATAGAACTTCTTAAATGAAAAACAAACACTCAAGGTTATTTAAAAAGTAACGTAGCGCATTGCTTTCCATAAAAAGTAAATAAGTAACGTAATTAGTTACTTTTTTAAGGCAATATTGTAATGCATTACTTTAAAAAGTAATTTTCCCCAACACATCTCAGCAGTGACTGTTTGAGTTATGCGATGGCAAAGCAGAATTTTCAGCAGTCATTATTCCAGTATTTGTCACATGATCCTTGAGAAATCATTCTGATATGCTGATTTAGTGCTCAAGAAACATTTGTTGTTGTCAATGTTGTGCAAACCTTAATACATTCTTGATGAGCATTACATTTAAAAGAACAGTATTTACTCCTCTTACTTTTTATCCATTTAATATCAATTCTGAATAAGTTTTCATATTTAAAAAAAACTTGAACTTTGAAAAATCTCAATCCCATTTTTTTTCTTGGTTTGTAGGATAGCTTGTATAAGTGCACCAAGTGTGTATCAGAAGCTGAAGCAGTTGGAATCCACGAGGTCTGACAGTGTTTCTGCTGTTTTGCTGGAGTTTGACCGACGTTTTGCAGCATATGGAGATGAGTTTGTCTTTTATGATTACAACAACCCTCTTTGCCTGTCGGAGGACCTGCTTCCTCAGAGCTTTGACATTGTCATTGCAGACCCTCCATATCTGTCTGAAGAGTGTCTCAGCAAGGTGACCCTCACCGTTAAATACCTTACCAAGAGCAAAATCCTGCTCTGCACAGGCAAGTAATATATACATATAATACGTTGCATATTTTTCAGAACTTATGTTTTATGTCTTATGATCTTGTTTGGCTTATTCTTTATAGGAGCTATTATGGAGGAGCTTGCTGGGAAACTTATGGATTTGAAGATATGCAATTATTTACCAAAACACAATCACAATCTGGCCAATGAGTTCCGCTGCTTTGTAAACTATGAATCAAGCCTTCTCTCATGAAAAAGACTCAAAATTTGTTTTTTCCTATTAAACATCAGCAGATGATTATTTGGAACAATAAATACTCTCACTGCAAGAGGTGCATAGCAGGATCCAGATCTTACAGCGGAGGATTTGGCCCTTCATTAGAGATCTGCGACCCGTCTTTGATTATACTTTGGCTGACTTGCATCGTCAATTGCACATCGAGCTTTCAAGCATAAAATTAAAGCAAACAATCTCAGACAGTTTTACTTTGTTTTAATGCATAAAATGGGCTTGAAGTGAATGTTTAAAATGCATTGTATATGATATACTACACGCTAGACTTGTGCGTTTTCAGTGTTCTTGTTTTAATAAAGTAATCAAAGGAAGACTGATACAAAGTTGTGCTAAGTAAAACTCTTGTAAATGATATCCGTGTTCCCCTTTAACAGAAGCAGTATTTGGTTCTCTAACACCATGATGCAGACTGGCCTTCTCAAAGTGCTTTGGATTAGAAAATGTTTGTATTTTGGCACAGAAAGTTTTCCTTTTGCTTGGCACTTCTGACTAGAATATGCAGCTGAGTTCTGTTTCAAGTTTTTCCTTTCACCAACTAAAAGAAAAAATGAAGAAAGTAAGAAAACTCACTGAAAAAAAGGCTGAAATGAATCAGTTAAGTCCATTCTTTCTAAAGGTGCTGGAATTTTTAGACGGTACTCTTTTCACGCTTGGCTTGCTCTTCTGTGTTTTTCTGTCTTTTTCCAACAATGGCACACAAGTACAACCCACGGCGATGGACACGTAGCTCTCCGCGTAGGAGTGCCTGCCCCCGACGCACGAGCCGGTCCGGCGCAGAATGACTGTCGGCATGAACACTGGAGTGCTGCGGAGGCGCTCGCTTTCCTCCCCGTTCGGCCCGAGCAGGCATCCCTTGCACAAACAGTACGCCTCCGGGAGATATCGAGGGTACCTCGCTGGATCATGGGAAATTCTTGGATGAATAATAATGAAAACATTTTATTTTTCTTGCAGACAAAAAGGAAAGTGAAATCTTATAAGATTTTACAGGAACGCGCACTCAAACTGGCTCTTCTGTTCTTTAGAACCGAATCATTTTCATGATCGAAACGAATCGCGATTGAATGATTCCTATGAGTCGGTGCATCAGAATACGTGTGAATCACGTTAGTTATTGAATTAATCTGATTTTACTGAACCATGTTTTAGCCATCTGACTAGAAATAACGCAAAAATGGTATTATCAGGGTGGGTAGTTTTTAAATATGACTATTTATTTATACGAGTACCTACTTTTTATAATATTGTCAGTTTCTGTTTAAAATAATTAACGTATGAACAGTTTGTCTTAGGGTCCAATTGAAACAAACAAAAAAAAAAAAACCCACGAGTGATTAAACTGCCTAATAATCCCATCCAAGTCTTCTCAGCTTTGGGGTCCTACCTGTACGCCCAGGGCGAGAGGCTGCGGAAGTTGACTGGGGTGCGCGGTCTGTCGCGCGCTAGGCGAGACGCTGATTGACAGGTTAGATTGTGTCGCTCTGGAGGCGCGAGCTGCAAGGTGTGATGAAACGCGCTGAGAACTCCGACCGAGAGTCTCCCGAACATCTGCTCCAAAATCTCCTCCGGCAAGTCAAGACAGGAGCGAGTCCTCGGCACTCTCCTGGACACCTTTAGTCCCCGTTCACCCGGCGCGCTGCCGCAACACCACAGCAGCACCAACACAAGCGTTGACGCTAACCGACCCCGCATTTCTGATAACAGTGTCAAAACGCGCTTTACTGTCAGAAAGGGACTGCTGGAAAAGTTAAAGTAAAGCTGTGGAGAGCTCTTAAAGCGACCTACAGAATCACTAGTTTGTCGCGTAAAGCTGCTCATCCGTCCGTCCCGTGAATGCGCTCAGGATACTTGACTCCAGATATTGGGCGGACTGTTTGATACTGAATAATGACCACGCTCTGCTTGAGCTGTTCTGAAAAATGTCATTTTCATTTTCATTTTTTTACTGGAATGGTCTGTATTCCTTCTAGATAGTTAAAAGATTGAACCATTCGATGCCAAAGAAGACTCTATACTGTACTTTAATTTATTTTACAGTATTGTATGCAGATAGTACAAAATGCGATATCTCTTTACAATGCAGAGCATGAATGAATAAAATAAATAATTTGGAATAAACTATTAGCCTATCCCCAAATGTATTATTACAAAATATAGTAAAGCAAAATGAACTGAAATGCTTGAAAAATACAGACAAATGTAGTGCCTTGATATGTATCAGATATTGGACTGAATTGATATCCCTCGCCCACATCACTCAGGCAGCAAGTCATCTCCCAGCTCTTCATCAGCAAACTCATCTTCCTCATTGCGTTTTCTTGCTGCGGTTTTCGGTCTCTGCATTTGAGGCCCCAAAGGATCAACATACGAAGCATCTAAAATGATGAATACAATGAAAGCAATACATTTTAATATGCACAGAGCAAGTCAGATGCTTTCTTTCCTTTACATGAAAGAGAAAACTATTAAATAAACCATCCAGAAAAAAGGTAACATGATTCTGAAAATGTAATAATTTATTACCATACATCTAACATTTAACAGTGGGTTTTATCCAAGCAACTTATACAGCACTCTAAGTGTTCAATTAATCAGTTCACATAGTATTGACATGTTTGTGTACTGAAAAACTAGCGTTCTACCACAATATTATATTCATCTACTAGATTCATCATCAGTCACAAACGATGACTGATGTTACCTCTCACCTATTTCCTGCTGAGTGCTGGCCTCATACGGCTCATTGGATCCTGGAAGAGTTTTCAGTTTAACGCTAAGCCTCTCACCCTTGGCGCTGGTGCCACGGTTGCTCTGTCCACTGTCTGAGAAAACACATCCAAAAGAGACAGCACTGAACTTAAAAAACATTTCTGGTGAGAGTTACAGTTATAAAATAGTGTCTGCTCAGATTCTTCTGAACAAAAGAGTAAAAGACGCATTACCAACAACGTAAGCCATGCTTCAATGCTACGACAAAACAAATGTTAGAGAATGCTGATAAACAAATCAAAAAGCATGATAAACAACTGCACTTGAAGTAGCGTCTCTATGACACTAGAATCTTAATTAAAGCGAGTTCACTCCGCAACCATATGACTTGCATTATGGAAAGCATTTGTGTTGCATAAAGAAAACTGCACACAGCTGCATTTCCCATCTCAGCTGTGACCACAGGAACAGAGCGCTGAGGGGCAGATGTGAGACTGGAGTTGCGCAGGCAGGTAACTATATTTCATATAAGGCATTCAAATGAGAAACGTATAGCTGACATAGTAGTTCTTCCTATTATGTACACCTGATGAGGAATCAAGCCACATACAAAACAAAAAGCTAATGTATTTGTTGTTCGTATTCATAAAAACATCAGTTTATGCATCAAAATGGGCAAGCGACAGTAATGAGAGTACAGCGAGATGAAGCGCTGATACTGGCATGCTGTTGTTCAGTAGTGTACTTGTGAAATATTTCACTGGTTTATTTGCGCTCAGTGCTTCGCAAACAGAAAGAAGGTGCTGGAAAAACTCTGTTAGACAGGCAATTGGGATATTTCCTGGAAACAGTGGTTTTTGGCAGATAGGGCTTTCCCAGCACATGTTTGCTCTCTATTGTGCTGTGATTGAATTTACGTCCTTGGATGCTGTATCATTACAGCGGACTACAGGCATTAAAAACAACATTTTGACATATGGACTGGGCGACTGGGTATGAAGTTTTGCATGAAGCTTGCAGCTTTGATTTTTATCATCTAGAGGATTAATCAACTAAGCTGCAAGTGTTAATACAGTACATACCTCTGCCCTGCTCCAGCACAGGACTATACTTAGCTTCTGAGCGAGAAACTGCTGAGAAAAAAGAAAGGAAAGAGAAGACAGAACTCTCAAGAAGCAGTGGAAAGACTAGACAGGGAGCAGAGAGCTGAGCCCTACAAATAGGTTGTGCTACACAACAATAAAGATTATTTGTGACCCTGCACCACAAAACCAGTCTTAAGTCGCTGAGGTATATTTGTAGCAATAGCCAAAAATACATAGTATGGGTCAAAATTGTTGTTTTTTAGATCATGTTTCATGAAAATATATTCAAACTTAGTTAGTAATGTCCATTGATAAGATCTTCATTTGGACAATTTTAAAGGTGATTTTCTCAGCATTTAGATTTTTCTGTACCCTCAGATTCCAGATTTTCATACAGTTGTATCTCGGTCAAATATTG
>JAUCNO010000943.1:3046453-3067768 GCA_032353835.1 Enteromius viviparus | reverse complement strand
TGATTTTCTCAGCATTTAGATTTTTCTGTACCCTCAGATTCCAGATTTTCATACAGTTGTATCTCGGTCAAATATTGTCCTATCCATCCAAATCATACATCAACGAGAAGCTCATTTATTCAGCTTTAAGATGTATGAATCTAATTTCAGAAAATTAAAACTTACGACTGGTTTTGTCCAGGGTCACAATTGTGAATAAACCAGTAAACATAGTATTTTGTGTTTAGTTATGACTGCCGGGCAGAATGTGAGGAATTAACGGCATCTGTAACAAAGCTGTGTGCAGTAGCAGCAGTTTATTCATGAGCAGAAGCCATTGCATGCTTGGTTTATGGTATGTGGGACGGGAGTGTGTGGGCTCTTCCTTTGGTGTGTTTCTGTAGTGTGTGTAGTCATACCACTGGCTCTCAGAGGAGGGGTATTGATGGGGCTCGAGCTGCTCCCTTTCAGGTGCATAGCCATCAGCAGAATAATAGAGATAAACAATAAAAGAGAATAATAGATTACTAACAAAATGAAGGGGATGCTTACAATATAAAGTGAGAGTGAGAGAGTGCAGAATAAGAAATTCAATTCTGTCCCATTACTCTTCAAATATGAATGATTTCATGATTGTAATCATATGCTATCTAAAGGGCTGTACGAAAATGATACTACACTTGAGAAGTTTCAGAATGGGTGTTTTTTTTTCAGCAATGATTAATTCAATTAACCAAAATAGTTCACAATTTTACAAAACACATAAATAAAATGTTTTATTAAACTTTTTTATTGATCAAAGGATGCTTGGAAAATAATTGATAATTGTTTTAAAAAAATAAAAATATTAAGCAGCACATCTGTGACATACGTAAATCAGAAAACAGTTTAAATATATATATATATTTCAAAATATTGCAGTTTTTATTGTTTTACTTTTGATTAAAAAAAATCACGCTGTAAAACGATTAATCGTGATTAATCGCATTCAAAATAAAAAAAATGTTTACATAACATATGTATATACCATATATGTATATATAATATATTTATTATATATATATATAAATACAAACATAAGCATGTGTATATTTATGAAATATAAATATGTTATGTTCATATGTTAAATATATTTAGATATAATATAAAATACAAGTAAATATTTTTCATTTACATGCTGAATGTGTGTATTTATATATACATAATAAATACAAACAGTATACAAACACATATTATGTAAACAAAAACTCTTATTTCAATGCTTTTTCATCATTCCTTTGAACAAAGACAATCATGATTAATTGTTTGACAGCACAAAAAATATATTTATATAAATACAGCCTTGGGGAACATAAAGAGACAAACATGAAAAACTCTTTCTGACCTCAAATTTCTAAATGAATGTATGATTTTTACTTTCTTATTTTCTACAGAATTAGGACTACATTAAATTGATAAAGAACTCAAATAAAATTCATTGTATAACAAATCACTTTCATATTAAAGTAGATTCCTCTTATTTCTGCTCTATTCTATTGAGGCAGGGAATGATCATACCACTGGGCTTCTTGGGGTTTAAGCCGCTTCCTAATGTGTTTGGAGATGTGAAAAGAAAGTGTTGGAAGAAGAGAGCAGTGAGAGGAGGAAAAAGGCTGATAACAGTCACTCATTTGAAAATGAATGTGTTGCATGACCTTTGAACCCAGCACTGGCTGAAGCTGATAACTGGACATCACCTGACAAAAGATCCACATCTGATGTCCCAGATAAGAAATCAAGAACGCAAACAGGTATATATTTAATAAAATCAAATAATATTACTACACTATAAGTTGAAAAACAAATCATAAACCAAAGGTCTAAAGGGAAGTCGTTGGATAAAAATCTCGAAATATTGTGATTTAGGGAACAGGTGTCTAAGACACATGCACTCTCTTTTTATATCACATCACAGAGCCAGCAGTCTCCACTAATATTGTCCACCTGGATTTACTATATAAGGGAAATTAAAGTCATACCACTGGTTTCTTAGGGAGAGTGTGTGTAAGGTTTGAAGTATTTCCTGTTTACCAACAGAGGCAGTTTACAGATTGAGGTCAATGGAAAAAGTAAAGTAGAAGCATGTATTCAGTAAACGTTGAGACTAGCGTTTCATTTTACAGGTTGATTGATGAAGTTAAGTTAAAACAGTCCACTCACCACTGCCAGCGCTGCCTTCCCTGCGGCCTCGAGCACTGCTGTCTCTCCCAGATCTCACTCTCTGTGTGTGTCAATAACAGCATGCTGTCAAATATCTTGCAGCTCTCAGATATTTCATATACAGACCAATAAACATGTTCCTCAATAATTAACAATAGGTCTCCTTGGCTAAAGGAACAGGAGAAGAAGAAGTTGAATAGCTGCTAAATGCTTTTTCATCATTCCTTTGAACAAAGACAATAAAGACCCAGTCTATTCGGAAGCAAGAGAGGCCAGCATATAAACAGCATGAAAGAAAAAGGGTACCTGCTCTCTGATCTCCTTCATTTTCTCTACTTTCTTGAGTTTGGTGGCATAGTCCTGCACCTCTTTTAGTCCCATATCTGTGCACAGCCTGACCAGAAAGCGTAGACCTGACCAACAGAAAACAGCATGAGACTGAGAAAAATGGGTTAATGTAAAAACTGAAAATAACTGCTTGAACAAATTACATTCAACATTTTCAGGAAATTTCCGATGAATGTCCTTGTAGGTCTCAAGTGCCTTTTGATAATTCCCTGTAAACAAATAAAAAATATACAAACCATGATTTTGAGATGACATGTTATGACAGCTTTTGGTTCTAATTATTATTACTATCAAGTTCATACCACTTCTCCTGTAACAGCTCGCCACCATCAGCTGCCACTTCACCTGTGTTGGTCTGAAATTCATGAAAGATTATTTAAAAACATCTCCACATACATACAGAATACCCATGAGAAATTCATATAATATCAAGTAACTTACTGAATGAGGGTAGCTCTTTCAAAGAACTGAATAGCTTTTTCACAGAACTGGGTGTCAATGTAATATGCTCCCAACCATTCAATGACACTAATGTTTGAAGGAAAATACCTGTATGACTGAAAAAAACAACACATTTGTTATTTAAAATGCTAACTCAATTCTTATTCCTTGAGTAACTTGAATACCCCAAAATATCCACTAAAAATTTAACTGAAATGTAACTTTTTTTTAACCTCATAGTAGTACTGGAAGGCCTGTGACTTGTCTCCTTCATTATCATAAAGGTCTCCCAGTTTGGCCAGCACCTGGGCATCTGTGGGGGTCACACTGGTGAGCTGCATCAGCCATTCAATGGCCTGATGAGGGTCTTCCAACATCTCATATCTAAAGCTGGTTAAGGAATACGTCTCTTACCAAGAAAATGAACTTTAACCTACCATGCTTACTGTCTCCATTCTATTTCTCTGTAACTGAAATTACAAAAACCATCACAGAGCAGAGTTTAATTGAATCAAAATTTTGATTACTGACATTTTAAGGAAGGATACAAATTAGCCAGCTGGTACATGACCTGAGCACTGTTTCTGAGGATAGCGTGCAGTTTGAGAAAGCAGTCCAGGGCTTCCTCCAGTCTACCCAGCCTCTTATAGGTCAAACCTGCAAGAGGATACCGAGATTTCTGCTTTAAATGGCTTACATTATTAATCTACAGTCTTGGTCTCAGTTAAACAATGACCTAAGTTATAGAGAGCTTCAGTGCAGGATGAGTCATTGCGAAGAGCCTCCTTATAAAACTCTGCTGCTTTCTCACTGTCCTCCTTCACAAACTCTGTGTTGCCTTTGTTCACTAGGGCAGCAGGGTTGTAGCGGTCAGCGCTCATGGCCAGCTCAGCATAGCGGTCAGCCTGGTCAAAATCCTTTTCCTAGAGAATTCGCAGAAATAGACAGATGGAAGCAATAAAACAAGAGCATGTCTGTGAAAACCTTATTAACACCAGCTCTTCGAAGTCAATGCGTTACAGTGATGTACTCACCAAGAAGTAAAGAAAAGATAGATTAGTGGCAGCAGCACTTTTTACCCGACTGTCCTTCTTCTCAAACATCTTTAGGGTCTCGACTGCCTGGAAACAAAGTTGATTAGACATATTTATAGTGGCTTAAAGGAAATTAGTCATATAGATACATGTTTCACTATAATATTTTTTAATAAAACCTAAAGACATCACATTACGTTTGCTGCTACATGAAATAAAATTATCAATGCAACACGATACAATGTCAGCACACATATACACAAAGCCTACAGCAGAAAGACACACACATTCTCCAACAACACAAACATACCTCAGCCTCAATAGTCATGCAGATGGACAGGCAAGAAAAAAAAATAAAATGGACCATTGAATGTTGAAAGTGTTATAAGGAAGAAACAATGGTTCCACACAGACATAGAGCAAATATATATCTGTTTTGTGGTAATATATCAAATCCAACATAATTTGAGTGTGTCTCCAGGGACCCATCTACCTGTTTGAAGTCCCTCTGTCTTAAGTATGTAATAGCTTTATTGATCTCCAAGTCATTTGCAAGCTCCACGTATTGTGACCCCTTCACCATGTCCACACACCTGAAAAAGTACCAAAAAAAAAAGCTTCAGAGCAAACTCTATGGATGTTTTACTTTAGTCTATTAGAAATAGCCTTATCTAATAATACTGAACTATTAATAATTGAAAACAAATAATACACAAATATAGTTATAAAAAATAAAAAAGAACAGCATTTATTTTAACATAATATTTTGCAGCATTTTGTCTTTACTTCCACTGTTGACCAATTTAATGCATCCTTGCTGAATACTTTTTTTTTTTTTTGGAAAAATGAAAAATAATTACTGAGCCTAAACTTCTGAAAAGTAGTATAAATAACTCACCAGTCAAACCCAGCTGCAAATGAAAATTCAATAGCTGGAGCAATAAGCTTGGCTGAGGTCATAATGTATTTTTCTGCTAATGCTTTCCTTTTTTTTTGTAAAGAAAACCCAAACAAAAAAAATGAAAACAATTCAGAGAATAATAAATGCAAATATTATGAATTATACAGTAGATCCAACAGAATTTAATACATTAAAATACCTCTCCCTTTCCATTTGGTGAAGATTATCATTCTTTATAGCCTCAATCACCATGTTTGCATGAGGGTCATCCTAAAATGAAAAAGTAAAATCCATGAACAATTAAATTAATTCAGTTTTAAATCTATGACTAACAAGGATTAAAACTATGCACTCACATTGTGAGGAATATACTTGTCATCATCATCAATACCGAGGAGCACACAAATTAGTTTCTGAAAAGCTTTCTTCATCCTCTCCCGGTCTCCGATAGCATAGTAACACAGGATGAGGTTGAAGCCCGTCTTTATGCTGGGGCTCTCGCTCATAATGTACTCAAAGGATGTGATGGCATCTGAGTACTGGCCCATATGTATGAACACAACTCCAATGTTCTGCATGATCTTTATCCTTAATAATAAGAACTTCATGGGTTAAAAATCAAATCAAATTGCCAAAGACCTGCGTAAATTGAATGGTGCTAACAGTTATGCAGTTCAAACAAGTACTGACCTCATTGCATTGTGGGCATTTGAGATCTGATCCAAAGCCATGCGGTAAAATTTGATTGCTTTCGTGTAGTTCTTTTGCTTGAAATAGATATTTGCCATGTTCACTTTCAGTCGTCCTATTTAAGGTAAGCAGTTACACAAACTCTGATGTTAGAAACACGGTTAGACCAAAGAGAAGTGAATCTGAGATATTGACACATTTGAAATTCTCTCACCGGCATTATTGAACATTTTATTCTTCACAATCACTTGGTAAGTGTTTAAGGCCTCAGTGTACATGTCATTATTGGCATATTGGTTTGCTAGATTAAAAAGCACCTGAACAAAGAAAAAAAGAGTCAAGTAAATTTTCAGTTTTCAGTCAACAACATGAATTGTATATGGAGCAATGCACTTACAGAGTAGGTCAGATCTAGATTGATGTGGTCTGCTGTGCCTGTTTGTTCTCTCTGTCTCACCAAAGCCCTTTCCTTCCGCCCAGCCTCCTTAGCTTTTTCTAAAGACTGTTGAAAAAAGGCCAATTCAGCATCCAAATTCTTTCAAATAATTTTTATAGCAGTTATAAAGCTGTACCTACCAGCTGAAGATCCCCACGAGCATGAGCAAGACAGCTCTCCTCTATCAAATCATTCACCTTCTTCTCGAGGATCTTTATCTTCTCCTCTGGACTGAAGAAGAAAACAATTAGAACAATTAGTTGTCCGTCTTCAAGTAAAACTAAAGACGTAAAGTGGGATCTAGGAAACAAAATTTAGTTGTGTGTAGCTTCTCAAGCACTACGAAACAGAGTGATGCATACGTGTCTTCATTCTTTGTCTCTAATGGAGGGGCTGGTCCTTTTGATTGCCCCAGGGGATCAAACACTGAGCCTGGAAATTTAAACAGTTAAAATGAAGCGAATTTCTCACCAACTAAAGAGTTAAAATGTAGAAATCAAATATCATTATGGGACAGTTTAGTATATTTCAAGTTAAATGTGTCGGAACAGCACATGTGTCAGTTGGTTTCATGGATAAAATCACCTCTAGCTATAGATGAAGAAAATCCTGCTGCTCGCACTGCTGTCATGGGACGCGCAGCACCGTCCTGTACAACGCAAGACAAGATTAATACAATTTCATTGCATATGACAAAGGATGCATTAACAAGATGTGTCCCACCTGAACAGCTCCAGTCATTGGCCTTCCCATAGCTGTGCCAACAGGCATCCGGGACTAGATATTAATATCAGAAATATAAAGACAAGAAGGAAACCAAACAGCATCAAATTACTATCAACATCTGACAAACAGCTTCACAATCCCTTATTAAAACATAAAAATGATTCCAATACAGTCAACAAGAAATGTGCTTGTTATCTTTGAACATCCTAATTCTGACTGTATAATCTTTCACCTCTAGGAGACCTTCACCTTTCCTGCCCTGGCAGCTGTCTTCCTGATTATAAGACATTGTACTTGCTAACATTCTGCTATCATTCTAATATCATCTATTGAATTCTCAGTCAGAAATGTAGTGGTGTAAATCCATATGCTTTACTTGCCCCATAAGCTGTTCCAATCGGGCGTCCTCCAATAGCAGTGCCAGGATATTTTGCAGTCATCTAAAAATATTGAAATAAAAAAAATTATTGTCTATTATTACTGATGTGCTTGATGTTCTAGATTAATCAGCAGATGCATTATAACTGACTGGTGGTCTTCTGCCATGACTAGTCCTGACTGCCTGCTGAAAGCCCACATCGTTGTGAAGGTCCTGCAAGAACAGGGAAAACAAGATGCATAAAACTAATTATGACAGTCAATAAATGCATGTCTAAGGTGCAAGTTTTTGTGCACCTCTGAGTCAAAAGTCGGATTGTAATCATTGTAGCCAGTATACAAATCATCCTCCTCTTCCTCTGGGACAAGATGCACGTTCTCCATCTGAAATAACAACACAAACTCATGAAAGTGTTTTGACTGTTAATAACGTTACCACATTTGTCCAATATAACGTTACTGTAAATGATAATTACAAAGTGTAGAAGTTTTGAATTTTATCCAAATTAGACAGTGGGAACGTTCATAAAACAAGACAGAAAATCAACTCTTACAAATTCTAGGCATTGCTTTAAATAAATATAACGTTACGAGTTAACGTTAACAATTACTCTAATAAAAAACTGCCTGAAAACATAATTTCTTTTACATTGGCTAGCGACCATCGTATAAACTATAACTAGTTCGAAAATGTTAAATAGCTTTCTCACCTGGTTAATATAGTAGCTTGTCGACTGACGACTGCAAATTAATAGCCGTGTTAAATTGAAATATCCATAAAAACCGTGTATGTAAAGTTAGCCCATCAGCAGCTAACGTTAACTACGCTAGTCAACACGTCGGTTGCTAGGATACAGAGACGGCTTAACGTAGACTACACACACGGGCTAGTTCGCCGTTTTCGTTATTTAATTTTGCATTGATTATCTATGTTTGCTGGACTATTGTCTGTGTATTTTAACATTTCATTTCTGAATGTACGTACGAACACCTTCTGAGCTGCAATCCAAGAAATTATCCTTCAGTAAAAGTCCTGATGTATTTAGGCGCGTGTGAGACGCCGTAGCTCCGCCTCTCTCTCGTGCACATGACAAGCTGAAGCTGGTGATGTTGGTGCTCCTGTGAAGTAGCTGACTGAGTTTTGACATTTGTAAAGGGGTTTGCGATGAGTTCATTAAAAGGGAAGATTATTACTGTTGTCGGGAGGTGAGAGTTACTTTGTTAAATTCAGTCTGTCAGTTTTGGCAGACGTGTTCCTGAGATTGTCTAAAAGAATATCCGAGTGGTCTTTGAACTCTAACGTAACGTTAGCTTTTATGAATACGTTATGTGTATTACTCAATATCAGAAAAGTGCATGTGAAAAATTAACAGTGCACTGATTTATGACCAAAATAAAATGAGCACGTGACTCTGTATGTGTGCTTATTTGGCATATTGAGGTTTAGCTTGTACGAATAAGGTTATTATTGTAACGTTATTTTACATGGCTATGTTCATGCATGGTCATTAAAGTCATATTTTTATTTGTCATGCAATATTAAAGTTGCCGTTTAAGCAGTCTCAAACATGTTCCTCATTTTGGTATGTAGATAATGCATTGACATTCACTAATGTAAACAGTTTTGATCTGCATTTTTATTTGATTTATTTACCGTGCCGTCTCTTTTTCCTAATTGCTTGTATGTGGCATAATAAAGTGGGCTGATCGGCCGCTCCTGGGCCATGGTGTTTTTGAGTGGAGGATACATGGTCAAAATCTATGACAACAAACCAGGACAAGCATCAGGGGCCATCACAGAGATCAGGTCAGTTGTAAACATTAAAGAAAAATGACCTGTTGACCCCTCAGTCAAACTCTCCACCTTTAGCATCACTGCTTAACTTTTGTCAGAGCAGGTTTGTGACCCATTTTTCTGACGCAATATTACATAAAGCAATGATCTGAGGAGATCAATAGAAAAGAGAGGGCATAACATGCAATGAAAAAAGTATACATTTGGACATATTAGTACTCTCTGTCCATATCCTGTGTGAATAACCCTCTTCAATGATTTACTTCTGTCACCAGAGGGAGTTGTAGAGCTTTCTCTTTCCTAGATATGAATTTAAACTGTAAAAGATGTGTAGAGACATTTCTCTTGGAAATTGCTAGTAAATTTTACAAACTGTTACAAAGAATCACATTGAATTAGAAAAACCAAAATGGTATTTACTTGAAAAATGATCTACAATCGATTTTCTTTAATTTACAAATTCCAAAACCAGATTAGCACACACACCAAAAAATAATTTAGTTGTGCATGCTTCAGTAAAACGTTTTTTAAAAACAAAATTTACATCTTAAACAGATGTCTTGTTAGTCATAAACCATAATGAAAAATTTGCATGCAAAATGCTTTTGTACACATTTTGTTGAATTTAAGATGAATGATGTGTGTTTTTGTGTGTGAGCAGGAAACAGATTGAGGAGCTTCAGCAAGCAAACATGCTGAGAGGAAATCTCACTTCTGCAGAGCAGTTGAGTTTACTCAGCAGTCATGATGACCTGCAGCAGGCCCTGGAGGGAGCATTCTTTGTTCAGGTATCGTTTCCCTCTCAAATGCAGATGTCTTCCTGTTGCTCCAAAAATGTGACTAGGCATCTCCATGATGTGGGTGGAAAGAAAACAACACATATTTCTTGTGAAGAGAAGAAAGAGTGTTTATTAAAGATAATACAAAATCCATTATTTCACATTAAAACCAGAAGACGTCTGTGGTTTTACATCTCATGCTGTTTGAACATTCCATGAGTTAATGTGATTAACTATTGGAATTGTGTGCTTAATTATTAAAATGTATTGAACACTAGGGAGCCAAACCTCTGTTTGCTATTCGAAAGACCTTTTTTTGTAAGAAAATTAGGTAATGTATCTGATGATGCAGTTTTCCTGTGTACTACTGTACATTCACTGACAGCGGATGGTTTCTGTTTTTTCCCAGTGATGATGTCAAAATTTTGAATATAGTCCTGTTATGTGCTGATACTGCTGAATTTCAACATTTCTGTATTGGTAATATTTATTGTATTAACCTATTTATTGTAGCTGCTTGTATGGTAGTGAATTGTTGCCTACTGTTTTTCTAAAATATTCACAATCTTAAAGTCAACATGAAGTGAAAATTCACAAATTCATTCATTTTTAGTGTATAGTTTAAAGATCTTACTGTAAATCATTGGTTAATGTTTATGTTGCATTTAAAAAAAAAAGACCTTGTGATTTTAAAATGTCGTAACTGGATCTTCTCCAATCGTTTCGTATGTGTGTTTTAGCCCGTTTTTTTCCCCCTTGCTTGTGTTTTCTTCCTTTTGTGTGCTCTAATGGAAAAGATGTTTCTACAGCTTCAATTATAGTACATTTCCTACAGTCCTTATATTGTTGACTATGATCTGCTCTTGTACTCTGTGTTTTCTGTGAATAGGAGTGTGTGTTTGAAGACCTGGAAACAAAGCAGACTATCTTCCATGAGGTGGAGAATCTTGTCACAGAAAGCGTGATTCTCAGCAGCTCCACTTCCTGTCTGATGCCAAGCAATGTGTTCTCTCGTGTCCAGAACCGTACTCGGTGCATAATTTCTCATCCGGTTAGTCATGATTACTGTCTATGATAGATTAAATAACATATACACTGTGGTGGTAAGATTGCAAAGGTAATACTCGAATCTAATTTTTAGGCCTTTGAAATTATGATGCAAATAGTATATAAATAATGAAAATTATTTATTAAAAAAAAAATAAAAAAAAGATTACCAGTATGATATGAGTATACTTTAGTTTTTTTTGGGATTACTGCAGTTGTTATATTCAAATGTACTTACAACATTAATGTTTAGTTTTAATGCTACTGTTTATGTTTACTTAATTATAGCATTATTTACACAGACATGTTTTTCTTGTCAGTCTTGATTTAGCAGCCTGTAGTGAAGAATGAAGATAAGTGCTTTAGGCCAAAAGGGCTTTACTGGACTTTGAATCCTTCCATGCTTAATGGAAATTCCACTCTGATCTCATGAGCAGAAAGGTCTTGCTGGTCGTGTTGTGAAGGCAAATAGTTCACCTTCACCTTCATTAAGTGAATAATTAATCATGAATGCCAAGCATTTGTGGTCAGACATTTAGACAGAGAAACCTTCATAGTGGGAAAGAAGTTGAATGCAAGGCCATTATCTCTAGCTTTAGTAAACACATTGGTATAGTGCTTTATCTGGGTCCAGGGGCAGATAAACGGGTGTCATGGACTTCTTGTTTTGAACCTCACAGGTGAACCCGCCCTACTATGTACGTCTGGTGGAGCTGGTGCCACACCCCGAAACACTGTCTGCTGTAATGGACGTTGCTTACTCACTGATGACGGATGTGGGGCAGGCACCTGTGCGACTCAGGAAGGAAATCGATGGTTTCGCATTAAACCGTCTTCAGTATGCCATCATAGCTGAGTCCTGGAGGCTGGTTCAGGTTAGTTGAGCCGTGGAACAAAACCACATATCAGTTATGATTATACTGAATAATATTTTGAGTACCTACCCATTCTTTGGCAAATTTCACAACACGTCAAGAAAACATTTGTTGACGTAGGCAAAGAGAGTTGTGAAATGCAATGGACCCAGGTCTTAGTCCGGCTTTTAAACCCATTCCTCCTCTTTCTTCATTAGCTTTCATGTCAAATCTCTACTCTCTTTTGTAATATATGCAAAAAGGCAAGAAGGGTGTGTGGATTGTTAAAAGAGTCATATAATATCCATTAATAAAATAATAGATAATATAAATAATAGTAGATTGTTTATATATATATATATATATATATATATTAGGGGTCTTCTCGAATAGTCGAATCATTGGAGCTTGATTTGACTCCCAATCTCACAGTTGAATTTTTTGCAGGGTGTTATGGTCACACCATTTGGCTATATGGGGTGCTCAATGTCTGATTTCACATAGAACTACTGGTTTTCTCCCAATAAGTTAATATATCCATCCCTAGAGAATAAAACTTAGTTTCAATTTCATAATCAATGTCCGACAGACGTGCATCTTGGCGGCAGGGATTTAAATCTTTAACAAGACTCAAATTGAGGCAGAGTGAAAAGACTGGAGTTTTTGGATCAGGTAGGGTACAAGTGATTTCAAAACATTTCAGCTTGTTTATATATGGTTGTTTCTTTAACTAGGTACACTTTTAGCCTTGTGAAGTTGGAAAAAAAACTTGTTCAAAGGTTACATAACACAGTCTCATAAGTTTAAATAATTTGTTTAGTTTTGATTTCTGTAAGAGTAAAAACTAAGATTACAAGAGAAATTGTTAATATTTAATATGAAAAAAAATTTCAACCTGTAATGAACAAATGTCATTTCCACATCTCAATATACAGCTGTCATTTAAAAATGTAAACTTATGCCATTTAAGAATTGTCCAAGATAATTTTTTTAAACTATTTTTACCAGTTTTTCCACAATGTACAATAATTATACATTTGTCAATGAGATAAATTAACTGCCCTAAGGACCAAATGCTGAACGGTACACCCGTCACACTCTGAAAGTTAATATTGGTTTGGGTAAGAGCTTATAAGACAATAAATAACTTTTTATATTAATTTAAATAAATACATTTTTATATTAAGTAGAGCATGATCTCATAAATTGTGGATACTTTTTTAATGTGTGATGGAAATGACAATGCATTAACATGTATGTAGAGAAACAGAAGAAATATTTATTAGAAAAGGTTTTAAAGGGTTACTCAATACAAAAATGACATTTTGTCATGAATAACCTTCCGCTGTGTCCAGACGACATCTTTCATACTTCTCTGCTCCTTGACTGTGTAATTGTTTGGCAGTCAATGGCACTGTCTGAACCCTCCCGGTTTTCATCAAAAATATCTTAAATTGTGTTTTGAAGACGAACAAATCTTTTTGGGTGGAGTAACACTTTAAACTTATAACTCTCATTAAATTCGATTCACAAAGTCATTAAACATAACAACACCTGTTTTTAGTGTAGTGCTGAGTTTGATCACAGATGAGCGGTTACAGTGCATACTGTAAATAACTGACACAACTCATGGCAAGGCAAAAAATGTGTCATCCCTTAGAAGCCAAAAAACTAACAAACAAAACCACAGACACAAAAAAACTACTGATTCCAAAATGGCTCTTGGTTTTAACCAGAGTGCCACTGTAGACATCAGTATCCTGTATGATGCCAGGATAAATATCTCCATCATACTACTCCTTAATCTTAGGTATCCCTCCTTGTCTCCTCTAGTCTTTATTCATATATTAAAGGGTCAGCTTTTATTTTTACCCTAAAGGCCTGTGACCTTTATTTTGTTATATTAGGTGGCATCTTTATGTTAATATAAAAGTAATATAATTTAGAAATAAAAATAATATCCATATCAATTGTACTTTGTAACCATAAATGTAATTTCCACCACATGCTGTCTTTTCCACCACAAAGGGAAGTGTGGTGAAAATGACATTTATGTATTTTTTTGTGAAAAAATGAAAGACAGCTTCACTGATTAGCTTTGAATTAATACTTATCATTTCATGTATGAAAAATAATTGTATTTAACTTAAACATTTTTAGCTTTTCAAAAATGACGCATAATCGTTTAAAATAACGTTTAATAAATGTATTTACTGATCAAGCAATATTTAGCTTGATTTTTCTTTTTTGTTGATGAAAATTTGCATTTCATTCCATGTCCAACATGTGTTCTAACACCACTGAACATTTCCACAGAAACCATCAAAATAATCTTTAACACAAACTTTTAAAAAAAAGGAAATTACAGTGTTGTGGAAATGACACCAATACTGTGCGACACCTATATTTTGTATAAAAAGTAATATTGCTAGTGGTCTTACATAAAATACTAAAATGAATTTTAATTATTTTGCTTGTGCTTAATTCAGGTACATTAAAAGTTACCAAATAAGTCATATTTTTAAACTGTATTTTCATACTTGAAGTTTAAAAGTCTGGGTGTGCGACAAGGACAAAACAGACCATGAGGTCTAGCATTGTCTTGCATATGGAGGAACCCAAGGCCAACGAACGAGCAGTGTTCAACCAAGTCTTTCTCAGAGAGAACAACCTCATCCAGAAGTAGACATTCAACTGAGACTGCCTTGCTTTCAGTTGTTGAAGCCCTGTCAAGAGTGGATTCCAAATCTGGATCTGTCCAATACTTTTGACACTGTTAACCTCCAGGTCCTCCTGTCAACCTTGTTCTCAAAGGGCATTACAGGAACTGCACTCTCAGATAGGTCCTTCAAGGTATCTTGTAGAGGTGAGGTGTCGCAACAGTTAACTAGTGGATTGGCTCAGGGCTCAGTTCTTGGACCACTTCTCTTGTCTATCTACATGGCATCACTAGGCTCTGACTTTCAGAAACATGGCTTTTGCTGCTATACTGATGACACTCAACTCTATCTCTCATTCCATCTTGATTATCCAATGATGGCTGCTCACATCTTGGCTTGTCTAGCAAACATTTCTTGCTGGATCAAGGACAATCATCTTCAACTCAAACTTGCCAAGAAAAATCTGCTTGTGGTTCCAGCAAACCCATTATTTCAACACAATTACACAGTACAACAAACAACACAATACTTTAAAAACAGCCAGAAATGAATTTCTGATTGATAATCACTCTTTAGATTTGCTTTATACAACATCAAAAAGATTAGGCCCTTTCTTTCAGATCGTGTTTCACAACTCCTTGTGCTCTCTTGGCAGGTCTTCCAGCCAGTTACAATAACCTATACAATTAATCCAAAATGCAGCAACTAGATTGATTTTTAATGAGCCAAAAAAAATACACGTCACACCTCTGATTAATAATTTGCATTAGCTACCAATAGCTGCTCGCATAAAATTCAATGCATTGATGTTTGCCTACAACACCACCACCAGCTCTGCAAACCTCCCTGTTGTGCCATCCCAAAGAGACACAACTTTCACAGACTTTTAAATAAAATGCAATTTTAATTATTTGGTTAACTATCCATTTAAGGCTTGCATTGCAATGATCTTAAAACAGTTAAGGGTAAAATCATGTGGTCAAAAAACTAAGATTTTATAAAAGTAAAATCTGTTTAACACACAGCTTCTCATTGTTAATTGTTTAACAAGGTGTCCTCATTACAGCATCAAAGTTGTTGGTTTACATCATAGCTCTGATAACCGACCTGTTGTTTGTTCATGTGTGGGCGAAAATGTATTGTTGACAAATCTTGTTAATTACATATTGCTGAACAGGAAAATTGTGATGCATGTCTCTGTAACACCCTGCTTTTAGAAGGAAATAAAAATAGAGGAAGGAATGAATGAACACAGACTAGAAGGAAATAAAATAAATGAAGGAATGAGTGAACAGAGACTATTGTATTTTGTTAAAATGGAAAACACTGTAGCATCCATAGTCTTAACTCACAGTTTACAAATGGTCAATTAAGAGAAGGGAATAACACATGTTTCTTTGTTTTTTTGTTCTTTGTTTTTCTTGAGAAACTTTTAGAACAGCCAACTTTAGCTTATCTTTCCTCACACTGGAGGTTTTGTCCTGGTATCAGTATGTGTATTACAGTGTATCAGATGAACATGGGGTAGAGTTAGGTGATCCACTTTAAAAACCAAACCCTTTTCGGCACTTCCCACAAGCATGAACAAAACGAGTCAAGAAAGCATTTCTGAAAAACAATGCATGCATCAACTTGGAACTTATTTGTAGAGTGACTGTTCATTATTCAGTTGAATGATGGATATTTAAAGACAAAAACACAAAACTGTATGTTCTATCTGTATCATGGAGGCATCATCACAAAACTGAAGATGATTCATATTGACACTGGATGATGTTGTATACACAGGTGTCATTAACACCATCACTTTATATCATCATTTACTTACCCTTACATTGCTTTAAACCTGCATGATTTTTTTTCTGTAGAAAACAAAAGTAGATATTTAGCATAATGTTCAGACCACACTTTTTCTGTATAATAACAGTGAGCAGAAGAAAAATAATTGGGCAAATAAAGTAAGAATTGTTTGATTATTTATTTATTTATTAATTTTGTAATATCAATTTAGATACAACCACCAAAGGTAACGATTTTGATTTAAGTTTTGAACTGAAAACTCCTTAAGAACATCCTTGCTACTTAAGAACATTCTGTGACTTAATCGCAGTTGCTGACATTTAAGAGGTTAAATGTTGAACCACTTGTAAGTAAACACTTTTGTGTTTAGAGAAATTTCACAACTCTTTGATCTTTTTGACGGCTTGATGTTTCTACTTCATTCAGAGATTTACAACCACTGAACTGAGGCTCAACTAAACAACATCTTTTGAAGACCAAATGTCACATGTCATTTCATCATGCACCATTTAGGAAGGGTGGGAAAGATTTTCCTCTTTAGATGTAACAGTAAATAAATATTCTTCCTTATAACCGTTTTTTTTCTTTTCTTTATCTTTTATTTCCTCATCACTGTTATTATGCAATCATTGATGAAGAGGTAATTTAGTAGCTTATCGTATAATTTAAAGCTTATCAGGCTCTCTCTTACTAGTTTCCATATGACAGTTTGCGTTAGGAAATATATTGCTTATGGGGTATATCAGGTAATTTTCCAAGTCTTGCAATTTCCTCATGGTCAGAAGGAAAAATTAAATTTCAAAATTTAAAATGCTCCAATTGAGGCACAACCCCATATGATGTTTTGGGTGAGCTTTTAAATACCTCTCCTCTTTTTTTTGTTGTGGGCAAATTCTTTTCAAGCATTCCAAAAGTCTTTCTTAGCTTTTAAAAGGTTTTGTTAGATGCAGCTTTAAAGAAGCCATGTGGATGAACCAGTTAAACCAGAACACAAACTGGTTATTGCATACGGTTTTGTTTTTTTTGTTCAGATCATTAAAGAAAGTAATTACATAAGTTACATATTATTCAAAGACTAGTTAATTGCTGTTGCATCTCTTTCATTCAATTGGAAAGTCTTCACATTATATTATTTGAGTGTATTCCTTTTTCAGTCTTTTGAATAATGAGATGTGTGAGCTGTTCATGTTGTTATCGTGGGTCCAAATACCTAACCGTTACATCAAAGCTTAAAACAGTGCCCACATATTTGAATATTGTTTAGCAGCTGAAAATTCAAATTGATCTGATGTCCATAACACCATCAAGGCTTAAAGGGATAGTTTAACCAAAGATGCTGTTCCTCAATGACTTTACAGTGGGTTAGGTTACTGTATGGTTACCTGCATTTTTCAAATTTTTTTGGATGAACTACTACTTTAGTTTACACTGTAAAGTTGGCACAGAAGCACTTCTCAAGTGGCCTATAGGAGTCTTTACAACTCTAATGCTGCTTATGCTGGCTTTTATGTGGCATCACGTCTTTATGCTGAATTATCAGCAAGCAGAGATCAGTTCTGTAGACTTTAGGCTTATGTTCTTTTTTTGTGTGTTTGTGCTCTTTAAATTAGTTTAATTAAAAGAAAAATAGGTTGTTGTTTTTTTTATGATGAGTAACATTTAAAGTTTGGACTGTGCAACACACGCCTGATTTGCAGCTCAAATCCACTCATGCTTCCTCTCAGAGTTCACGTGGCTTTGAGAGAGAGCCAGCACTGGAAAGTAGAGCAGCTGGGAAAGCTAATGGCTGCCCCTGGTGATTACCGTAGAGGAAAGGCCTCTTTTCACGGTTTCCCCAGCCAGTCCGCCGCCTGGCGACACCGAGATAACGGCCTCGTTGTTGCACACAGGAAAGGAACAAAGACCACCCTGTCCCCCTCCTAAACTCGTCCCCCACTGCCCGTTCTGTATCCAAGCTTTGATTTCAGCGCAGTCAGGCAACAGGTATCTGTAGCCACTGGTAATCTGAGTGCAAAGTGGGCTCAAGGCCTGGCACAACCACACTTGCCTCCCCTGCCATGCCATCCCATTGTTTAGAGGACACTGAGTTAAATGATAAGAGAAATTCAATACAGTGGGAGCGGCTTTAGTGCTCTTCAGATGGGACAAAAAGATGGGGGGGGACCTCCGATTTCCTCCCAATCAGGTGAACCAAACCTCGTTGGCTGGACAAACTACTAAGCAGGAAGTAATTTTAGAATTAGAAGATCAGAACATCAGTAAACCACTTTTAGAAACATTGTCTTTCATCCAAGCGTATAATACAGTGCAAGTTGCCAAATAACTTCTCTTTCTTTTCATCCAGGACGGAGTGATCTCAGTGAAGGACATAGATCTGGTGATGTCTGAAGGATTGGGCATGCGCTACGCTTTTATAGGTCCCATTGAAACCATGCATCTCAATGCACCAGAAGGCAAGCTACCTATTAACCCATGCACTTTTAAAAAAAAGTAGAATAATGAAACTTTGTATTTAAGCACTAAAAAGGTTGTGTTTTCATTATGCATGGAAAATGTTTTTCCATGTGCATTGCTTGGGGCACCAAAACGTATTCTGTGAAAACATCTTATTGTTTTAAATAGATCCACCTCACATGACCTAAAGTGTGTGTGTGTGTGTGAGAGAAGTGAATCAAGCACGAAGTGTGTAAATGTGCGTGTGTTTTGAAGAGATCTCATGTTCACGGTGAAAATCAGAAAGCAGTGTGAAATCTATAGGATGACCCTGCTCCCCCTATGAAACGTGCTTTGCCATGTGACACCAGTATTAACCTTTGATGATGACAGATGACTTATTATTCTCAGCCCTGCCTCCTTGTACTGCGAGTAAGGTGCTACAGTGCTCTCACTGTGGTGATAAAGCCCCCCTGTTAACAAGAGTCTCGTCCTGGTTTCTCCCATTGCTGTAATGGCACAAGTTCTTGGAAACTGTTAGCAAAGAACTGTGGCTGAACTTTCACTGGTGCACATCTTATCTGCTAAGAGCCCTTTTAAAAGATCTCATGCCCTTCAGTTGAAGAGCTACTCAATTCATGCTTGAAAACTCTGTTAAAAAACAAAAAGCCAGTAGCTTTATTTGCGGAGTCATTTTGGACCCCGTTCCAAACTGATTATACTTCTGTATCACAGTTGTTTAAAGTAGTGTTTGTTATACAAATTTGTGGCTTGTTTTGATCTAAACTATTTCTGTAATATGATGTTATGAAAAATGCCAAACCTTTATTGTCCATTGTGTTACTACTGTATTGTAGAAATGCAAAAGCATATTTTGATTTGATCCTCATCGTGTGTTTTGCCTGTCCAGGTATGGAAGATTATCTCCAGCGCTACAGCGATGGCATGAAGAGGGTTCTCAATACTTTTGGACCAGTTCCAGACTTTTCCGGAGAACCAGCAGCTAGAATTATAAAAGTACAAAATATCAATAATATTAATAATGAGTTGTATATTTCTTGAAACAGTTGCTTTAGAAATCGTAAATGGGCAGATTTCCCAAATAACTATAAATATATAATTGTTGTAATCTTTATAAACTGAAGGATTTTACCATGTACTTTAGGAGATATGTGAGCTGATCCCTGCTGAACAGGAACACCTCACAGCCAGGAGAGAGAGAAGAGATCAACTGCTGATGGGACTAGCTAAGCTGAAGGAATGAGACTAGTTTGTGAGATACTACCTAAACGGAAGTGGCGATGGATCATCTGAGGCATTGTTGTCTTTAGTTCCTTATTGGACATTTATGAATAAATCTCTGTACTTAAACTGAGCCCAGTAACTATGTGGAGAGATGTGTGAATGTCATAACATGTCAAACCAAGTGTCAGATGCAAATAAATAAAGCTTTTCTTAGAACTAGCAATGACTTAAATTACTGGTATCGAGGTGAAGATTTTTAGCTTATGGCGTCAATTCACAGTGCTGTCCAGATTTAACACTGCTGTAATATAGCTAGGCCTATAATTATCTTCATATTGTTTTATGCAGGGACAGATTTTTAGTAGGCCTAAAACTTTAGTGAATTCTTCTACTTGCATTTGAGTTGCAGTATTAACCTGAATAATAGATATGTTTCATAGATACGTTTTATGGCATATTAACGGTTAGACTAAAAAGCTCTTTCTATTCGGCTGTAGGTTATCTACTTATGACCTGAAATGTTTAAAATTATACTGTGTGGACGTTAAGATATGTTGTACGTTTGAACATAATACCGCATCTACACGCTAGCGAGCGACGCGTCTGCTGCTGAGGCGCGCGGAGCATTCCATGAACATTCCAGTTTTGTCGCCCACGAGCTCAAGAACCACCCAATGAACGCTGTGACTCCGCCCGACGTCAGGTAAACTTATGCTCACTGCCGTCAGTCAATTCACTTCATCTCACTCTTGAGACCACAGAGAATCTGCGCAAGTGAAAGTACTGATTTTACCTCACCTGGACGGACATATATCATGGATTTGATCTGAATCATTTTGTAGGCTAACAGGTAAACTTCCTTTTGTAAAACCGACGGGTATTTCACGATTTGAAGTGATAAGATTAAGCCGAATATTATAATTCCTCCATATTTAGAATATTTGAAAAGTTGCCAAAATGTGTAGACATTTTTTATAGTCTATCTTAATTACTAGGAATTTATTGATGTCATTCATATGTTAATAAAGGTATTTTCAATTCCCTATGATCAGTGTTTTTGAAGACATAGAGTAGTTTGTGTTTTTAGGACTGAGGGATGAAAAGTTAAGCTTACCAAAAACTTACCAAGACTATATTTATTTGACAGTAAAATATTGCAGTTTTGTACAAACTGTAAAAAAAAAAAAAAAACTTTTCTCATATCCAGTTTTGTACAAACTGTGTTGAAATATTATTAAAAATTAGTTTTATGCGGTAATATATTGTAAAATGTAATTTATTCCTATCATAGCAAAGCAAATAATTTTTAGCAGTCATTATTCCAGCTTTGGTGTCACATGCTTCTTTAGAAATCATTCTAATATGCTCTGTATTTTAACTGTGTTTTTAACATTCTATTCTGTTTTTATATATTATTTTTGTCATCTAAAATGTAAAATTTAACTCAGAAGTTGTCAAAAATGTTGATAATTTTTGAGTACAAATTTAAATACATAATGGCCCGGTTTCACAAACGGGGCTTAGGTTAAGCCAGGTCTAGGCATTCGTTTAATTAAGATATTTAAGCAAC